>JAIUCT010000023.1:1840717-1862007 GCA_021307375.1 Tetraneura akinire
AACCCCTAAAACCCCCCCTGGATACGGGCTTGCAAATAAAGTACCATATACATCCACTTTTACATCTGAAACTCGCTATTGTTGAAAATCGAAGGTTTATTTCGGGTAGTGAAAGTGTTTTCAGAATATTTATACTTATGGATTCTAAGATTTTCGTTTTCCTAAAAATATCAATTTAAAACGGCTATAAAAAAAAATTGTGACAATGGAATTTTCTAATATTTTAGTATGATGTTAAGTATTATATAAATATACTTCAGTAAAATTTTCAGACCAAAATACCAAAAATTGACAATTTTATCATACATTATTTATGTAAAAACGTGAATTTTACGAAATATTCAAAGTCCTATATTTTGGAGAAAAATTAACATAACGGTTCCAAAATTATACCACATATATATAGTAGCTATGTGAACATTCAAAAAGATTTTCAGGTCTCTATCTGAAAAATTGCCTGAGTTATCGTGAAATATAGAAATCGAATTCGTCGAAATTTCATTTTTCGCGAAAAATGCCGTTTTTTCTACCGCATAGCGTCAATTTTGAGAAATTCAAAAAATGACCTAAGTAAAGTACCAAGTACGTTCACTTTGCTACCGGAAACATACCCTATTCGTGAAAATCTGAGCATTATTTCGGGTAGTATTTTTGTACACAGATATCAAAAAAAAAAAAAAAAAAAAATCACACATCATTGTAAAACCAATACATTCTTCGCTTAGCTCAGAATCTAAAATAGATTATAATTGTTTCTAGTTAATACTATATTTAGGAATACTCTATTGCGTTAAAATATGACTAACTATTTAATGTACTAATCCACAAAAAGTGATTTTTATATGAACAATTATTATATAATTCTTTATTAGTAGAATATTAATGTTTACTTTAATGCAGTCCAGTGTCTAATAAACAACAATCTACTTTTTTTATAGATTGTTGTTTAATAAAAATATATTTTATGAAAAATAATTATTTTATATTTATAGGGAATTGTAACTTATCCAATGTAATATTAGATTACAAATCATACATTTAAAAATAAATTGTTCAAATTCAGGGAGAGAGTTCTAGTTTAATTTGTATAGGGTAAGAGTAGATAGTAATTTTTAATTAGAGTAATTGATTAAATTTGAAAATTATTTATTTGTTAGTTGCAACTTATTTATTGTAATTTCATTGTATAAAATAAATGGTTGAAATTAAAATCACTTTATCCAGATTTGAAGTATCTTGACTAAGATATTTGATATACAATTAACTGTATTAGCTCATCTGGTTATGATTCTGTTTGTATAATATAAAATTAAGATATGTTATATAGAAATACTAAAAAGCAATTGAAAAGATTCTCAGTGGCAGATCTAGGAATTTTTCGCGGGTGGGAGGGATAAACCCGCCCAAATATTTTGGGTAGCAAAAGTATTTTCAGACATGAAAACCAAAGAGAAAAAAATAAAAATATCAAATTTAAACAGATTTAAAAAAAAAATTGAATCTAGAGATTTTTATAATATTTTGAAATGATGTTAAATAATATGTATATATACCACAGTAAAATTTTCAGACCTTAATGCCCAAAATTGTCAATTTTATCAATCATTATATACATAAACTATAAACTAAAACAGAATTTTACGAAAAATTCAAAGTCTTATATTTTGTAAAAAAATAAACATAACGGTTTCATATACCACATAGCTGTATATAGTAGCTATGTGAACACCCAAAAAAATGTTAAAGTCTCTATCTTCAAAATTGCTTTAGTTATCGTGAAATATTGAAATTGTTTATTATAATTTGAATTAAGTTTTCGTGAAAAATGCAGTTTTTCTGCCTCTTAGGGTTTATTTAAAAAAAATTGAAAAATGACCTACATAAACTACCATCTACATTCACTTTTCAACCGGAAACATATGCTATTCATGGAAAATCGGAGTATTATTATTATTATTATTATTTATTTATTTTTTTTTAAACAAAAGTATATTTATAATCTGTAATATTATATATACAATGAGCAAATTTGGTTACAACTAATAGATAAGAAAAAAGAAAGAAAAACAACAAGACATTATTTGAGGTGGGAAATCCACCAGTGTGGATACAAACAGACATGAAAGGGAGTTTTGTTAATTAATACTTGTCAGGATTCAAAAGATCACGACACCAATTCCTTTTTAGTCGACGTTGACGTGGTTGATTATCTGGGATGGATTCACTGGCTAAATTGGATATAAGTGGGTTTAAATGGTTAATAGATTTGGTGTGAAATTTTTTATAATAAATTTACGCTATAATAGGAACTGTTCCAATTTTTAGGTCGATGTGTAATGAAATATTAGAGACATACCATGGTGCGGATGTGATTTGTCGTAGGGATATTGACTGTAGGCCTGGATGATTCATATTTGAGAAGGCTTGGCACAACCCTATATTTGGATCCCGTACGCCCAAATTGGTCTTAGCATTGATTTGTATATCAAGAGTTTGTTGTTGATTAAAAGCTTAGACTTGTTAATTGGGGGTAGTAGGTAAAGTCTACTGTTAAGAAGCTTTCTTTTGTCTTTTGTGTGAAGACCCCAAGTTAAACGTTTGTCTAATATTACCCCTAAATATTTGGTTTGATCTATAGTTGGTATTTGGTTGTTTTGGAAGTAGATTGTGGGTGGAACGCCTTGTCTGAATTGATTTTGATTCTCCACTTGGAGGACCATTTGGAAATATTATCAAGATGGATTTTAAGGTTTATCGACGATAGAATTGCAGAGTTATCAGCGTATGTAGCTAAAAATGTGATTAAAGAGTTGGGTATGTCAGCTGTGTAGATGTATAAATCTGGTGATAAGTCGCTTCTTTGAGGAACTCCTGCGTGTATTTGAAATTAAGAAAAGAGAGAGTCCCCTTGGCGGACGAAGAATGCTTGGTTTTCCAGGTAAGATTTAGTCAACAAATAAAGTGGAGCTGGGAGATATTTTTTAAATTTAAACAGTAGACCGGTGTGTGAAACCTGATCAAATGCTTGTGATACATCTAAGAAGACACCTGAACAAATGTTTTTTTCTCGAAAGATGTGTCTATTTTATCGACAATTCGATGGATCTGGTGAATTGAGTGTTTGACAAATAAAACAAAAGTGTTTTTCTCTGAATCCAAATTGCGTGTTTGGAATAATTTTTTAGGACTTGAGGATAGGTCTTATTCTTTTTAACATAACTTTTTCAATAAATTTTCCGAGTAATGGTAGTAAACTAATTGGTCTATATGAGGAAGGTTCATTTTTGGGTTTATTTGGTTTTTGAATAAGAATAATTACAGCTATTTTCCATATTGAGGGGAAGTAGGACAATATCAGCATAGAGTTATAAATGTAAGTAAGGAGAATAATTGATTTTTTTGGGAGATGTTTAAGAATCTTATTGGTTATTTGATCGTGACCTGGTAACTTTTTGACTTTTAGCTTTTGAATCAAATTTTTTATTTTATTGGGCGATGTATGTTTAATGGGGAGTGACATTAGTAATGGGCTACTTAGGAACTTTCTTCAGGACTTTCTTGTGACTTGGTTCTAGAGTGATATCTTCGTGAGGAGTGAATATTTTAGAAAAGGGTCTTCCAAAAGTATTATTTTTGTCGACTTCAGAGAAAGCTTGTGAACCGTCTTCTTTTTTAAGTGGAAAATTTGATCTTTAATTTTTTACATGTTTTTGGTATTTCTCCATATGGAAACGTCTTGTGAATTTAGGGACTCATATTTATAGTTTGAGGCTTGAAATTTTTTTTGGGTGTTCTCTTAGCTAGGTACTATTTATATGTGGTAAACTTTTTAGTCTCAATTTTTTTGTTGTTGTTAAAAGCTGTTTTAAATTTATTTTTTTATTTTTTTTTTTATTTTCTATTTCTATTTTTTTTTGTTTTTATACTTCAGTAAAATTTTCAGACCTTAATGCCCAAAATTTCCAATTTTATCAATCATTATGTTTTCATTATCTTTTATTGTTTATCACATTAAATTTATATTTTGTTGGTGATAATCATAGACATATAAAACATGTTAGCATCAAAAATAACGTTTTTCTGTGATTTTTAAATATTTAATAAAAAATGACAAAATTTTAATCAATACCTACATTATCTGATTGAACTGCGATCAGAATCGTTTTTTCGAATGTAATGGTTTATTTTTGCATTCAAATTCTAAATAAAATTAAACACTCTGATTTGCACACCTATATCCCATGTGGCAGGAATATCAGATCGTCTTTTTTTAGTATTTTTCTAATTATTTGTTAATTAATTTTTACTAATTTGCCATTATAAACGTAACATTATAATATGTAATTTATGAAAAAACCGCGGCACACTATTATTGGATACTCGCGTCACCCAGTTTGAAATTTCAAACCACTGAAATATACAGTCCACTCTAGTTATCCAAATTCAACAATATGATAGTTCAAATATTACTACTTTAAATTAATTGATTTTCACACGTTTTTATTTGAATAATTCATTTGAATATAATAAAATAAATAGAATTATAAATTATGCTAATATTTACTAAATAGATTAACTTTATTTTAATAATAATATAAATATATTTTATACATCTAGTTTTATATGACGAAGATCGCCAAGAGCAATTTTATAGTAAATTTATTTGTTTCATTGCTGTAATATACCTATTTAGTTTTTCGAATTATTTGTGTTATATATACAGAAAGACCAAAAAATTCACCCGAAAATAATTATTGACATAAATTGAAAAAAAATTACTAGATATGAAATTTTAAAATTACGACAATTGAAAATTCATTCCATAGAGAAATTTAGTGAATAACTCTAATGTTCCTTATATAGGGAGAAAAACTTTTTGAGAAATAGGTATAGACCAATATATTTTGGAAACTATCTGACCTACTTGATTATATTATGTATTTTATATATTAGGATAAATAATTAAATTCTTACTTGAGTATATCATAGAGATAATTTACAAAGTTATATTATATATGTGACAAATTGTTTGAACAGTTTCTTTTCATTATGTCTAAATAATGATATATTTAATTTAATGTCTCAAAATATTATAGTTTTACTAGAGTATTATCAATTTATCAGTATATTTTTCTGCGATTCTTAGACTTCTTTACATAAGTAATGTTATTTATAAAAGAAAAAGTATGACATGATAATTTTAGATTGTGAATATATTAATATATACATAATACGTATTACTACATTTCTTTAGAACTGCGTCATGTCACAGTATATTTGAATAGCATCAGCTGATATTATTTTTTAACAGAGAGTAATATTCTTTTTGAATAAAAAATATAATTATTATGTTGTTAATATAGTAAAAAAAAGAAATAGATAATATTATAATATTATATAGATAATAATAGAATATGATAAAAAAACAATTTAAAAAATTATTGTAAAATATACTTTAATATTTTACATAAATACAGGATATTTATGTAAGTAAATTGTATTTACATAATCACCTTAATATACAAGTATTAAAAAGAAATTGTTATTGTACCTATGGCAAATTATAAATTTAATATATTATATGTATAAATAATGTACTTTTACCAGCACGTAATCATTTAATATATACATAATACATTTTAATATATTTTATGTTATATAAAAAAATTGAAAATTAATATTAAATTTCTAGGAATATTGTCAATTTTATAAATGACTGAAAGATAAATATGTTAAAATAATAATATTTGTTTTAGTATATCCTTATGAAAAAGAAAATATTTACAATTATTGGAATCGAGTTGAAACAAAATGTAAATAATATGAATATATTATGAATTATATTTCTTTCATTATTTAACTATAAAAGAATTACATCATACATGCAGGGGCACTATTTCTGTCTTTTTATAGGACAGTGAAAATTAAAGCAGGGCAATTTTGTTTGTTTAAAATTATGTTAATATCAGAGAAGATCATTTATAGTGTATAATTAATCATATTCATAAATATATTTTTAGTTTTTATTTTATTTTATTAAAAACCAAATTTATTTAAAATATATATTTGATCATTTATTAATACAAATATATTATTGAAAATATCTAAAATAACTTGTATCTCCTATTTTTTATGTTGGCAAATAAATTAACAGCCTCATTTTAATCAATTTTGTCTGCTTCTTCTTTTTCCACTGATGATATGACCATTAAATCATTTAAACGGTCATCACTTATTGAAGATCTAATATAAGATTTTACTTTTTTAAATCAAACCCCACAAAAATAATATATATTCAATATTTTATTTTTTATAAAATTAATTTCGTATCCGTTTAATGACACATATATATCGATGTTCCAGTGTTCCACAAATAAAACCGAATTTGTAAAAATGGCGCTTGTCTCGTTGTTCGGCCGAGCTATTCAATTTATAAAAATACACTTTTAAATTTCACACTATTTATTATTAGAAATAAGTAGTAACAAATTAACAAACTATTACTTAAAAATATGATATAGAAACATGAATCGTTAATAAATTAATAATCGCTATTTAGCATGAAAAACATTAAAAAAAAAATAACAGACTAAAAATAAATCGTTTTATATTGTTTTGAGTTTGGGAATTGGGATCCACGTCCCCATACAAAGAATTTCGTTGCACTGTTGCCACTTCATCAGGCGATAATATAAAATAAAATATAATCGGACATTGAAGATATGTACCATAATATAATATATCGTTAATTCGTATACCTATAATAATTATTTGTTTTTCTATCGGTGGTGACAAGACAATTTAGTACAATCTACAATGTACTTCATTATTAACACGGACTATTGAATAACATTAGTCCGTGTCTCTGTGATTATTAATATCATTTATAAAAACAAAATACCAAGGTAGTTATTATTTTGGTCTGTGTGGTCTATCTCAGAAAATAGGGGAGCAATGGCTCACCTAGCTCCCCACCCAAATGGCGACCCTGCATACATGTTATGTTATATATATAATATAATTTACTATTAATAACATTAATAATAATTCAGGTAATTTATTAATATTTTATAATATTAACAAATTTTAAATATTTTTTGTACAGTAAAATCTTGCCGTAAGCAATTTAAATTAATTTCATAAGAATAATGTTTGTGGATAATTTATATACTAATATAAATAAAAACCCATGTGGCCATGTCTACAAAAATTTTAATTTATTGTTTCAGTAAATACGTAGACTACGTTTAGTACTGAAGATGACCACGTTGTTGTATAAATACGTATTTACTGAAATAATAAAGTACGAGTACAATATTTTGTGGACTGGTTTTTATTTATTAGTATGCAATTAAAATTTATTTTATTTATTACCATAATAGTACCAATAAAATATAAGTGTTTAATAAAACTATAACTAAATAATCATTAATAATAATTATGTATAATATGGTTTCAAACACTTGATTGGTGGCGGGGGGGGGGGGGGTTATGTCAAAATTTTCGAAAACTTATACAAAAAAAAAAAATAAATAAATAAAAGCAAGTGAAGGGTTACTGTTGTGGAAAGGATACAGGTTTAAAGAGGATAGTGTTGAATTTTAATTACAATTACAATGATAATTTATTACATTTGAAAAACGATTAAGTACGAAGTTCATCAGATCTATGTACCTATTAAATTTTTTACATTTATCAGTCTCTACGTTCAATATAAATAATTTTACTGAAATGTCAACTTTAAACACCTATAAAAAAAATTTAAATGTTACGATTTTTCTAGTATTTTAGAAATTCGTTAAGATATAATTATGTCAGTATGCTTAAATAAGATTTTCAAAAAAAATTTCAAATTTTTTAGCTTTTCTATTAATTTTTATTGTAAAAGTATTAAGAAATAATAAGAAGAATATTCGTACCTATGGATTCTAAGATTTTCGTTTATATTAAAAATATCAATTTTAAACAGCTATAAAAAAAATTTGAGTCCTTGATTTTTCTAAAATTTCATTATCATGTTAAATAATTTGTTCTTAAACTTCAGTAAACTTTTCAGACCTGAAACCCAAAATTGTCAATTTTATCATACATTATACTAGTATACATAAAAACGAGAATTTTACGAAATATTTAATATCCTATAGTTTGTAGAAAAATTAACTTAGCGGTTCTAAAATTTTAGCACATAATATATATAAAGTATCCCATGTGAACAACCAAAAAATTTTTCAAGGCTCTAACTTCGAAACTGCCTGATGTTTCGTAAAATATTAAAATCAAATTCGTCGAAATTTCAGTTTTTGTGAAAAATTCCGATTTATCGTCGTTTTTCTGTCACATAGGGTCAATTTTGAGAAATTCAAAAAATGACCTAAATAAAGTACCAAACTGCCAACTAGTCTAAACTTTCCAATCAAAAACATATGCTGTTCATGAAAATCAAAGCATTATTTCGGGTAGTAAGTGTTTTTATAGTATATACCTAAAGAATATAAATAAAAACAAAAAAAGACACACATCATTGTAAAACCAATACATTCTTTTCCTCGCTCAGAATCTAAAAAAAAAATTTTTAATCCAAATTCAAGCTGCCTATTTATAGTTTTATCGAAAATGTCGATGAAATTATCTGTTTGATATAAAATATTCATTTTATTATTCACATTAATAATACATAATGCTGATATTCTGGATAGTCTAGATGAAAGTTGGAAAATTAATGGCAGGCATGCTGACTGTAGTGTGGGCATTGGGCAATGACCTAACGGTTTAACCACATTATTTATAGAATAACATTATGTTGTATAACAATAAATTCTTATCAATAGAATAATATACAGATATTCTTATTATTTCATCAAGTAAATTGGTATTCCCTTAACTCATAAGGAAATATGTGCAATGAAATTAATACACCTACCATAGTAATATATTTTAAATTATTATAAATTATAATATATGTACTTATATTTACGAGTATACAATTAAATATACTTTCATACCTCTTACTATAACTTATAACTAATAACTATACTCCGGCCCACGAGAGGTCAGTACCGTCACGTGCATGCAAAATGACCGTCAGCGGCGGTGTGTAGCCCGATTTCCCCCACTAAATGCCGCAATCGATTGGCGCTACGACCTGTACACAGAATGTTGAAAATGTGCTTATACTATACAGGTGATGAATTGTCATAAACACTATTTTTTTTATAATTTGTATATCTATATCTATACTATTATATAAAATTGTAAGGGGTTTTCTACGACCGCGCTAACCTTGAAAACTACTGAACCGATTTGGCTGAAATTTTTTCTGCCTGAAACCTCAAACTCTGCTGAAGGTTTAAATACCCCACTTTTTTCAGTTAGAAAAGTTCATAAAAGTTCATAAAAGTTCATAAAAGTTCATAAAAAATTAAAAACAATTGTACCTATATTATAATAATAATATGAATATTGGGTATACATGTTGTCATGACTATATTATTTAATATAGGTAAAAATTATAGATAGTATAGATAGTCATGCCAACATGTATATCCAATATTCATATTATTATTATTATTATTATTATTATTATTATTACTACTACTATTATTATTATTATTATTATTATTATTATTATTATTATTATTATTATTATTATTATTATTATTATTATTATTCGTATTATTATAACTTCCATTAGCACATAGCTCACCGCACGTAGCATCATAGGCTCAGTCTTAGCTTGGTAGCCGTCGAGTGTGGTTCTTTGCTACGCACACCGCTTTACCAATTCATCATCACGCCTAGAGCGTCTGAACATCAATTTTTGGGAACAGTTCAGAAATGATTTTTGTGAAGATATTCTACATACAGAGTGCACTCGAATAAATGACTTGCAATTTACTTTTTCTGATGAAATATATAATAGAGGTTTGATTAAAATAGTAGATAAAGTTGTTTGTCTGTTTGAAAAATATTTAACTGAATTTGGAATGAACTCACCTTTTCGAAATGAAAATGCATCTGATCCTTTTGAATTCTCAATTTTGCGTTCTTACGACAATAAACTATTACAAGAATTTGTAGAAATCAATTAACAAAATTAGTAAATGATCAAAAATATGCTTTTAATGTTATTACAAAAAGCGTAGTGAATCATCAAGGAAGAGTATTTTTTTTAGATGCTCCGTGTGGTACAGGAAAAACATTCCTAATTAATTTGTTGTTGGCTCAAATTAGATCCTCAGGTAAAGTTGCATTATCAGAAGCTTCATCTGGTATAGCAGTAACTCTCCTTAGTGGCGGCAGAACTGCTCACTGGACTTTCAAGTTACCGTTAAATGTATTATTTGATACAGAATACGTTTGTCCCATTCGTAAAAATGGCCCTCTTGGAAAAATTCTTCAAAAAACCTCATTCGTTGTATGGGATGAGTGTACAATGAGTCACAAATCCCATATCGAAGAAATTGATCGAACATTAAGATAGCTTAAGTGTAATAATAAGTTTATGGGTGGCATAATATTTGTTTTCACTGGTGATGTCCGTCAAACCTTACCTGTGATCCCTAAAGGTTCTCGAGCTGATGTCGTTAATCCTTGCTTAAAATCTTCCCCTATATGGAACAATGCTGAAAAACTTTATTTGCGAACAAACATGAGAGTTTATTTATGCGGAGGGGACGTTATTTTTCCAGCACAGTTGTTGAAAATTGGAAATGGAACTTTAGAAAATGAAAATTGTTACATTTCTGTCAATCACACGATTGGACGGGTGGTCAATAACGTGGAAGAGTTGATTTCTACAGTTTATCCGGACATTTTTAATCTGTCCAATAAATCTTATCAGTGGTTATGTGAAAGAGTTATTATCTCTACGAGACATGTAACAGCAGGAGAAATCAATGATATCATCCTTCTAAAATTCGATGGACACTCACGTGAATATCTATCTATTGATACAGTTACATCTTACATTAAAAGATGATGCTATTCATTATTCACAATAATTTCTCAATTCTCTTTCTCCTTCGGGATTTCCTCCTCCCTCATAAGCTAAAATAAATATTGGTGCTCCAATTATATTATTACGCAATCTTCAACCACCGAACTTATGTAACTTATGTAATTGTTGCGAAATAACATTATAGAAGCCGTAATTCTTACAGGGCCATCAAAAGGAGAAATTGCATTTATTCCAAGAATTCCCATGATTCCCACTGACTTGCCGTTTTTTTTCAAACGGCTTCAATTCCCGGTTAACGTTTTTTTGCCATTACTATAAACAAAGCGCAAGGTCAAACATTCAAGTACATTGGCGTAGATCTTTGTACAGATTGCTTTTTACATGAACAATTATACGTGGCATTTTCTCGACCTGGGGACCCGAATCATCTTATGATTTTAATTTCAACAGGAGATAAAACAAAAAACGTTATATACTCAGAAGTCTTATAAAATTCTTATATTAATTCTTTATCAACCATAAATGATTTCTTTTTTATCACGGGCAAAGCCGTGACGGGTCGGCTAATTATGTTTATATTATAAGATATTTTAATATATACACGTCAAAAGTATAAACAAACAAAATTTGAATTAAATATGTAACTATATAGGTTATTGTAATACACAGAAATACGCTATCACAAATTTATAAAAAAATACATAAAAAAAAAAAGTAATTACAAAAAATTACAAAAATTAATCTGAATCATCGGAAGAAGTGTCCCCTGTGATTTGCATGATATGAGATGTATCTTCTTGGTCCAATAGTTCATTAGTATTGTTGTCAACAGTACACAGTTTGTCTTCTTCTTTTATCTATGACTTACAAAATTGGACCACATGTCTGGTGTAACTTTTTTGATGCCATCGATTATTAATTGTCTTACGTCGTTAATTTTGAATGAAGTGTTGTTATTCTTCACGTGATTTTTCACAACCGACTACGCCATTTCTATTGCATTCAATTTGTAGTGGTAAGGCGGAAGACGTAATACAGTTTTGTTTGATTTAAACACTTCTACATGGATTACGTATTTATCATGATGATCTTTAATTTCCTCCACCTTTTCTAACAACAAATGTTTCACCAACGACGTATCCACATTACAGCTTTTTGAAGTCAACCATTCAACATTTTTTTCTTTTCTCCAGGCTATTGTAGGAAGGGGTCCTTTTTTACGGAATGGTATGAAGCATTGTCCATAATTATAACCGAGTTTACTTTCAGTTTGGGTAAAACTCCGCAAAACCATTCGTAAAATATATCACCATTCATTTCGTCGTGATAGACTGCTGTGTTTTTTTTTTTTTATTCAAAACACAGTATACCACCTTCGACGAAAACCTCCGATGACCCGATGTGAACAACAATTAATCCTTTTCCCTTGCCTGTTGGATTTTTAGGGCCTGTCGACAGTCTTTTAACAAATGCATCTCTATGCGATGTTACCGTCTTGTCCAACCAAACCTTACTACAACACTCGCCTGCATTCACCCACGTCTCATCCAAATATAGATCGTAAGACCTCCATTTCTGAAACGACGTATGTCTATTATGAATTTTTGTCGCAATACATTTCGATCTCCTCGCTCAGTAAGTGCGCTGTTTCGGGTTCTCTTTGTGTACTCAAATCCCAATTCCTTTAAAATGCACGGCAATGATGTCCTTGGTATAGTTGGTAAGTCTGGATCATCACTGATAGATTGAACAATTTTTTTTAGATTCTGAGCGGAGCGAAGATTGTATTGGTTTTACAATTATGTGTTTTTTTTTTATGTCTGAAGACACTTTTACTACCCGAAATAATGCTCCGATTTTCACGAATGTTGTGTGTTTCCGATTGCAAATTGGATGTTGTTTATACTTTAATAAGGTCATTTTTCAAATTTATCAAAATTGACCACATGCCACACATAAAAAAGACAAAAAAATAACGAAAAAAAGACATTTTTCCTTCGATGAATTTGATTCATCAGAAAAATTTGTTTATAATAGTAACCATAGTGATAATATAAATATTATTGTTACTTATAGCAACCAAAGTAGTAATATTATTATTGTTACTAATAGCAACCATCATATAAACAGAAATTTCCATCGTAAATCGTATAATATTTCTTTGAGCACCTCCCTGGGGTTGATCATATCACAGATCATAAATCATAGATTATTGATCAAAGACTAAGGTCTATAATGAGAATTAACGAACCATTCGGTAATATATACATAATATTGTTAGATGATTTTTCCAATTCTCTATAATTAGCTAGAGGGCAAATTGAAAAAAAATGGTATTTTTCACGAAAACTGTAATTTCGACGAATTGGGTTACAATATTTATATTTTACGATAACTTAGGCAATTTTGAAGTTAAACACTTAAAATTTTTATTGGGTAAGTATAAGTATATAGGTATAAGTTATATATATATATATGTGTGTGGTAAAATTTTGGATCCGTTACGTTACTTTTCCGACAAAATATAGAACGTTAATTATTTCGTAGAATTCTCGTCTTTAGGTATATAATTATAATGTTTGATAAATTTGGTAAAATTGGCCATTTTTGGAATCAAGTCTGAAAATTTTACTGAAGTATTTTTTTTATTTACATAAAAATCCCTAGTCTCAATTTTTTATAGCTGTTTAAATTTGATATTTTTAGTAAATCGATAATGTTATGAAAAAAAATGACGAAAAAACGGCATTATATGACGGAACTTCGCTCAGAATCTTTTTTCGAATGAAAATTCGATTCAAATTATTATTAAAATTAAACACTATGATTAAACACCAGTATCTCTTCCCTTGCTTTTTTTTTTAATGTTGGAACTTCATTTCTTAACCAAAAACCATGAATTTTTTGCCATATAGCGTTTTTATCGAAGTCATCAATTTTTTGCACGAATTTTTTTTTTGTTTGGTGACTTCAATTGGTTGTCATTTTTGTAATCACGTATGGTATTAACAATAGTATCACGGCCAATGACGGATGCTTTCGATAGATGTGCAATCAAAGGTTTGTACTTTATATCTGGTTGCTCTTCAAGTTTGGTCTTATACAATTTATAATCATAACCTTCTCTGTCTGTTTCCAAGAAACTGAAAAAAATAAAAATAAAAAATATGGATATAAATATTTTTTTTATTTGTATATATTGAAAAAATTTTTAAACAGACTTATTTTAAATGATTATTGTTATTAATAATAAAAAAACATAAAAAAATGCATTAAAAATATCGGAAAATGAACTAAAAATTCAGAATAAAAATTGTATAATATTATATTATAATTCAATTATATATTAAAAAAGACGAGCTGATACTCTTGCCGCATGGATACTGGTGTGCCAATCATAGTATTTAATTTTAATTAGAATTTGAATGCAATGATAAACCAATTGCATTTGAAAAAACGATTCTGAGCGAAGTTCAGTCAGATAATGTTAGTATTGATTCAAATTTTTTTTTTCGATTTTCGATATTTCGCACATGAAAAACTGAATTCTGTGTTAACATCCAATATAATTTTCAAGTCTCTATCTTCAAAATCGCGTACGTATATTACGTATATACGTATGGATTCTAAGATTTTCGTTTGAACTAAAAATTTCAAATTAAAACAGATATAAAAAAAATATAGACGCTGGATTTTTTTAATATTTTGATATGATGTTTAGTGATATGTAAATATACTTGAGTAAAATTTTCAGACCTAATGCCCAAAATTGCAAATTTCATCAAACGTTACACTTTTAATATATGTTATACTCCAAATGGATAAATGGTCATTGTAATACAATGCCCGGACATTGTATAAAATGTCCGAGTTACTCAAGCCATGTGTTTAATTATTCACATAAGCCAGACAATATATACAATGACCAGAACTGAATGTGCCAAGTGAACAAAATAAAATACATATATCATTGACTAATATATTTTTTTTTCGCATTTTTGACCACAAGTGGTTAAATAAAATAATTATTATAATATAGTAAAGAACAATATTATTGACTATTGTGTAATTTTAGCCGACGGCCGACGCTCGACAGTCCCTATTTTACCTGTTAATAGTTTAATACATGACGTATTATTTATAATAATATAATATTTTATATTGCTTTAAACCAAAGTATAGTAAATAAATACGTTTTTCTATAAAAATATTAACACATATTGACAAAATATATTATTATGTGTAAACGATTAAAAAAAAAAATAATGGATGGACAATGTCTCTTAGTCTCATATATATTCTCATATATATATCTCATATATCTTCGCCACTGCTAATATTCACATTGACCTCACCAGTTTTAGTATTGTATACAATGACTGGACATTGTATTACAATGGTGAGTCTATATAGGAAATTAAATATGTATTATTTACTTCGCCCAAAAACCTTAGACATTGTATACAATCATATATATACATCCACTTGAACCGTCACATATACCTACATAAAAATGAGAATTTTACGAAATATTCAACTTCCTATATAATGTAGAAAAAGGCTAATTATAATTAATACGGTTCCAAAATTTTACCACATATATATATATATGACCTATGTGAATACCCAATAAAATTTTCAAGTTTAAGTTTTAACTTAAAAGTAGTGTCTTCATACTTAAAAAAAAAAAAGACACACATCATTGTAAAATCAATACATTTTTCGCTACGCTCAGAATCTAAAAGTAAGCGCGCGTAAAAATGTAAAAACAACTACTTTTCACTACAACAACCTGTAGACAGTTTACATTATGGTTTACGGCCAATAGTGTATATAATTAAGCGTTTCCGACAGTCGTCGAAACGATGTCGGTTGGTTGAGTAGAAGATATTGAGTGGGAGATGCGCGTAATCGGACACGTTTTGGTCGAATAGCGGTACTGATCTCTCGTGGGCCGGAGTATACACATTTGTACATGTCAATAATATTTAGATATTTAGATAGACGATATTATATTAGGGTATTTCGCTTTTAACAAAATACAAATTTTTTTTTTAACAGTCGTTGGGGAGGGAATTGCCCCTAGGACATCCCCCTGGATCCACCCCAGGTGGTTGGTCTGCAATCCAAATACCATAATTCAATGGGTTCTAAGATAATTTGTTCAGTAATATTATTTTATTATTAGAATGTAATACTTAATTAAAAAATATAAAAAAGACAGGTTTAATAACTCACTTTAAAGGTAGATTAATATCATAGGAAACAACACCACTATTCATTAATTATTGTAGGATAGGATTATAATATATTAATATATACATTGGACATTGACGAGTATTGCAACGATTAATCCTAAAAGAAAAATACTACCAACATTTTATTATTTTCTTCGTAGACTGGAAGTGAATAATTATAAATGAATAATATTTATGCAATATCAAAACATACTTAAGGTTTGTTAATAATTAATCCAGCATCTACTGTCCACTGGCAATAAATGTTTACCTAATCTAACTTTAACAGTATAAAATTTACTAAGATAATGTGATAATACATATTTTACTTTATGACATTAATTTTATAAGGAAATTAGTTTTATTATAGTTTAATTTAAATACTAATAATTTAATATAAATATTTAAATAGTATTTCTACTATAATTTTCAATTTTTTATTGAATTATTTATAATTTTATGTAGTACAAAATAGTACGTATACAATATAAATAATATTATATTAAAAATAAATTATTGGTTTCGGAAAAAATTACGGATGGAAAAAAGATAAAATGACCTAAGTCTAGGAATAAACACCCAAGGAAAAAATAACCAATGGACAAATATTATATACACGTAATTTTATTTTAAAGAATAAATTGATAGATTTTTCTCTGGATATATTTTACCTTGGTAATTTTTTCTTTGAATTTTTTTTCCTATATCCATTTTACATATATAACATAACTTTAAATACAAATGTTTATAAATTTATTTAATTACCTACTTGAAAATGTTGAATTATAATCAATGGTATACGAATATTAATTTTATTTTTATATTAATAATATAAATTATAATAATTATATACAATTCCCAATGTTCATATATATAATAATTTATTGCACAACAGAGTTTTGTTAGATTTATTATATCTAGTAGATAATTTATTATTTTTTCTTTATTAATTACATTTCTTAATAGTTATTAGTAGTTGTATGAAACATTCATAATTATATAGAATTGCATTGGAATATATTCTATAATATACAAGTTTTTTCGTAAATAATTGTTATTGAAATGAAATAATAGAATTCGTGCAATAAATTATTTTTAATAATATATGTGATACCATATTATGTATATTGTATCTATTAAAATTATTAGTAAAATAAAGTTTTATCTTTTGAATTATATATTTTTTTTATATTTTATTTATAATTATTATTTAGAAATAATTAATAAGAATTTCTATACTTATAAATTATAATGTTAGTATGTAAAAATTTATATAATTATTTAATTCATTTATTTAATTTTTTAGACAATGAGTTTGAGTGTAAGATATTATATTTATGGATGAAAAATTATTTATAAGATTATTTCATATTAATCAAAACAAAGTTACTTTATTATCTCAAAGAAAGAAAATATACAGTTTTATTAATAATACAGTTTCCCAATTCTCTGTCATTCCTTATTGATTCAGTTATTAAGTAATAGGTACAAACCAATGGTTATTTTGATTATATGAGGTGATTCTTAGGCGATACGACGTTGTAACAAATGGCGCATTTAGACATTAAGCGCCCTTGGCTAACATTTTACTAGCGCCCCCTCCCATCACAATAAAAAAATGTACATTATATATTGAGTATCTCTTTTTAGATAATAGATTAATAGATAAAAAATTATTTAAAATACTTATTAATATACGTCAACAAAAAAAAAAAAAAAAAAAAAAAAAACAAGAAAAGGAAGTGTGTGGAAGAGATACAGGTGTAAAGAGAATAGTGTTGAATTTTGATTAAAATTTGAATGAAATGATAAATCATTACATTAAAAAAACAATTCTGAGCGAAGAACTGTCAGGTTTAGGTACATAGGTACCTAAGTCATTTAAATATTGTATGGGTATTTATATTGAATGTAGAGACTGTAAAAATTTTAATTTATATATTATAATATATTATCTGTCGAACTTCGCTTAAAATCGTATTTGTGAATGTAATGAATAACATTGCATTCAAATTTTAATCAAAATTCAACACTTTCCTCTTTAGACCTGTATCCCTTCCACTTCAGTATAATCTATTTTTTTTATTATCATAATTTTTATAGCTGCTCCGCATTTCTTTGTATTATCTTTTATTTACTTTTTACTATTCGTGTTCTTACGATTGTTAAGTATAGCTAATTTTAAAATTGGATATAACAAAATAGTGTTTCTCAATAATTTTTCTATATACACATACACTCAAGGCGACATTCCTATGTTGGTAACTGATCGTCGTTAAACAAATAAAATGCACAACATATGACTATTTAGTAAATATATTTTATTGTTATTACCTTAATATAATATATAGTTATCTATATTTTAATGAAATATTAATTATTGCATGTATCCTATTACAGTTATTGATACAAAAGGTAAGGAATCTTTTATTTTATGTCAAATTTCCCTTACTTTAGATTGATATTATAAAATTATGAATTACTTTATTAAAACGTTTGTATAATATTATTTTATTGTAGAAATAATATAAAAAAATATATAATGTTGCACGTTTAATAATGTGAATAATAATAACGTTGATTAATTATACAATAGTAGTAAGTCTAATTATTATTAGTTATAGAAACTGTTAACTCGAAAGAGAGAGTAAATAATGAAACAACTATAAATATAGAGAAACAAGATATACTAATAAAATGGATAATGTTCATGGATAAATGTTTTAGTATATTTAAGATTTGAATACATTATACAATGATAATCTCTTTCGAAGAAACGATTTTGAGTAAAGAACAGTCTGACCTAGATAATAATTAGATACTTAATATGCTTTAAATTTAAGTAACTGTTCTAATTACCTATGTAACATGGGTAATCTGTGAATACTAAAAAATACATTTATTAAATTTCTATAACATAAACAAACATAACATGATTAACATGTATTACTTTATTAGTAAATTGAACGTAGCAAAAAAATTCCGTGTTCCTAACTTCTAATTAAAACCAATGGAATATTTGAAAAATAAATTGTATAAAGTTGTAACTAAATGCAATTTTCTAATGAAGTAATACCCTATCTGTGGCAATTAAAACTAATGCTAAGGTTAGGAATAATTAAAGGTTTTATATTTTGATCAATAATAAATATAACAATTCCAAAATATTATCATACGAGTATATATAAAATATTTGTATTATACTATTTTCAATTTAAAAACGCACCGGGCTCACGCATCCAAATGAGCGCTGAACGTTCTGTGATTGGTTATTCATCATTGGTTGATATCGTAGTTACGACGACGCGACGTGTCGGTTGCTGTCGTTGTAGACTTTTGTGGCCTTGTATACAGAGTGCTAATATTTTCTAAATACGAACGCACCACCGCCCCAGTTAGTTTACATTGTAAACTTTACAATAACACAAGTTTCAAAAACAAATAGACGTTGTGCCTTGTGCTGCAATGCGCGTAAAACGGTTAATAATTACGGTAAAAACGGTAAACAGTTGTTTAAATTTTTATATCACTATATATACATAAATCGTTGGTATGCTAAACTGGTATTTGGCAGCGGGAATGCTGCCAGCGGCGAAAATACGCATCGAAAATGTCAGTGGAGGGGATAAATGCGCGAACTCGGACGCATAATCGTCCGCCGCCCGGTGCGTTCTTATACTGAATATATTATAATATTAAATAAAATTTTAATGTTTCTAAGATCAATATTTACTGAGCTATCTTAAAATATTTGAATTAATATTTGTTAAAAAATAGTCTAGGAATTTTTCTCTTTTATTGGTTTTATAATGTGTGTCTTTTTTTTTTTTTTTTTTTTTTTCCTTATGTCTAAAAACAGTTTTACGACCAGAAATAATACTCCGATTTTCACGAACAGCATATGTTCACCGGTTGGAAAGTGGATGTAGTTGGTACTTTATTTAGGTCATTTTCCGAATTTCTCAAAATTGACCCTAAGTGGTAGAAAAAACGACGTTTTTCACGAAAAATGAAATTTCGACGAATTCGATTTAAATATTTCACGATAACTCAGGAAATTTTGAAGATAGAGATTCGATTTTTTTTTTTTTTTGTGTTCACATAGCTACTATATATATGTGGTAAAGTTTTGGAACCGTTTGGTTAATTTTTCAAGAAAATATAGGACTCTGAATATTTCGTAACATTCTCGATTAAACGTATATCTTGTTGATAAAATTAGCAATTTTTGCAATTAAGGTCTGAAAATTCTACTGAAGTATTTTTTCATATTACATAACATCATATCAAAATATTAGAAATATCCCTAGTCTCAATTTTTTTTTTATAACTGTTTTAAGTTAATATTTTTATAAACGGATATTCTTTTTATTATTCTCAATGATTTCACAATAATAATTAATAGAAAAACCAATAAATTTGGAAAATTTTTGAAAATTTTATTGAAGTATACTGATATATATAGGGCAAATGATAAGTAATGCACAATCGCCAATAACTCACAATTGTAATAAGATAAAGACTTCAAAATTAGATCCAAATATAGCTATTGTTATCGTTTATAACTGAGAAATATCCCTTTGAACATGACTCGATTTGTTTCTAATCAGTGCGTGTCAGAATGGAGCTTAGTACTGATGTATTGTCAACGAAATTAAAACAACGAGCTGTGATTGAATTTTTAACCGCCAAAAATCTTAATCCCTCAAACTCAGTCCGATACATTGAGTCATTGAAAAAATTGAGGAGACGAGGGTGTCGCGTTCGTGGATCAACTGACACCATTTTGTTGCATCACGATATCGCCCAACCTCACACATCAAATGTAACCAGTACCGCTCTCAAACAGTTGAAATTCGAGGTTCTTCAACACCCACCGTATTCACCAGATTTGGCACCTTGTGATTTCCACTTCTTCCCAGACCTTAAGAGAGACCTCAAAGGCTCCCATTTCACGTTGTCCGAAGAAGTCAAGGAAGCAGTGAAGTCTTGGATAAAAGAGAGACCAGCTACATATTTCAGTGACGGTATGAAGAAACTTGTGACTCTTTGGGAGAAGTGTATATCTGTAAATGGTGACTATATTGAAAAATAAA
>JAIUCT010000023.1:1907007-1922015 GCA_021307375.1 Tetraneura akinire
TATTACTTATACATATTACATAATTCTAAGTGGCTAACCTTATTTACTTTAAATATAAATAGTATATATAAGTATTAAAAATTAAATACATTAATTTTATAGTTTATTACCTAGTATTAAATTATTTTAATATTTTATGTTATGTTGCAATTATTAGGTACAAATAAAATGAATACCAACGGAAATTAAAAAGAAAATATAATATATTGTTATTATAATTATATTATATAATTATTATGTTATTATAGTTTTGTATAGTGTGATTTTGCAACCAATAAAAGGTGTAGAAATTAATACAAAGAAAATAGTCGGGAGACTTTGTAAGAAATACATATCAAAATGTTGCTGATATAGGTACCTATTTATTTTGTCATGCGTACTACAACGATATAACTTGTCAACGCGAAAAAAACATAATATATGAATCTGTTTTATACTTACATACATTTGGTCTTAAACATCCGATATGTATATTAAGAAATATTACCTAACTTATAAATTATGTTACTTTCAGAGATTTCTGGTAAGTATATTGAATTAAATTTAAATCTTCTTAAACATACTAAGATAGAGTATATGATAATATAATTCAAATGAATCATTTTTATTATTTTTTTTATATCATCGCCCGAAGGCTTTTTTTATTATAACGATCAATGATCTTTTACAATATATTTCATAGGTGTACATAAATATTAAATATTAATGAATAAACATTTTAGTAAATATATACAAAACATGTTTGGGATATCACTTCCAGTGGATAGGTCCCGGCCTTAGTCAAATAATTTATACTAACTCATATGGTCTTCGTCGTGGGATAATCTGTTGATCCAGAAACACTGGCCAATAT
This sequence comes from Tetraneura akinire, assembly GCA_021307375.1. Taxonomy (NCBI): domain Eukaryota; kingdom Metazoa; phylum Arthropoda; class Insecta; order Hemiptera; family Aphididae; genus Tetraneura; species Tetraneura akinire. The sequence continues at coordinate 1,907,861 of JAIUCT010000023.1, forward strand.
GCACTACATATTATCTTCTATATACTTCTCCCGTATTTTGTTCAATGGCTGACCCGGCTCTATATCGAGTTTAGAAGTGATATTCTTCTGCTGGAATGTACGTTCCAGATGACGTGCATACGTGTCAGCTTTATCTTGGTTACTGCGTGCCCATTTGTTTTGTCAATTGAATTAAGAAAAAATATTTGAATACAAGTATTTTGATTTTTGATACTGGATTACTGGTAATAAAGAAAATTATAGTTATTTTTTTTATTAATAATGGATTAATTCAATTGGTCTATTATTAATATTATTCAAACTTCATATTTTAAAATGTATAATATTGTTAATTATGGTAATTGATAGGTAGTATTATTTAATTACATTTACTATGTTGAAATTATGAGAAAAACAAAATTATTATCATAGTCAACAAATTAAATTTTATATTAGATTCTGAGCGAAGCGATACAATGATGTGTAATATTTTGTTTTCGGTTTATTTCCTTTTGTTTTTATGTCTGAAGACACTTTTAAAACCAAAAATAATTTTCCGATCTTCAAGAATATTATATGTTTCCGATTGTAAATTGGTTGGAACTTCAATTAGGCCATTTTTCGAGTTTCTTAAATTTGAACCCATGCGACAGAAAAATTTTTTCTTCGACAAATTCGACTCACCAGTTAAATGATTAATGATTATAATAATAATCATAGTGATAATTTAATCATAATTGAAACTTATAGCAAATAAAATAATAATATTGAAACTAATAGCAACCATATCTATATACAAAAATTTCCCTCGTAAATCTCATAATATTTGTTTGAGCACTTCACTTTTTAACTTAACCTGTCTTCTGCCCATAGGCCTAATATATCTCTGTACCAAATTTCGTCGTAATTGGTCCAGCCTTTAAGGAATGAATATGGGACAAACAGAAATTCATTTATAGATATACCTATATCTAATATATAGATATAGATAATATATAGAATAACTAGGTATTTTATGAAATAACTATCAATTTTAGTTAAACTATAGGATTCTTGTAAAAATAAATACTTTAACTATTTATTCCGTAATTCTGTATAATAATTAAATGTTATATAAAATAACTTTTTAATTCAGGCAATTCAGTTAATATATAAAAATTCTTATATTATTAAGATACAAAAATTTTTTTAAAGTTATTTTCAAGTGGAATGGACGCTCGCTACGCCTACCAGCTTCACTCACTTCCTTAAGCGCCCCAAGGGACTACGGCATACCTACCTAATACCTACCTCATAGACCTGATACTGGTGCGGATAGGCAGTGGTTTCGTGTGATCTAAAACCTCGCTTCGCCAAACCTTTGGATATTTACCTATATATTCCAGTCATATAGAGTCCGGTAGTATACAATACACAGCGACCATTTCCGTTAACATACATTCTGGACTAATACGACTTTAGGATTTTTAATTGCAGGAAAATACGGTACGGAAAAAGACGTTCCAGGATTAAACAATTCAGAACTATACTCATTTCTGTCATTATACGTTCCGGAAAAATACGGTTTTTGGTTTTTGGATTCCGGGCATATACGTTCCGTCGATTTATTTTCCTGAATATTACGGCCACGATTAAGTTATCATCCACCTGTACAAATTATTTACGATTGCAGCGGAATGATACTTATATTAGATTTCAATAAATTCTATAAATTAACTAAGATCTAATCGTTATTATAAATATTAACTAGTGAAAGTATATATATATATATATATATTAACGGACATATTTGGATATTCTATATAATAAATAGTTATTATTTGTTACATACATTAACGCTAACATAATGTATATATATATAAATTATATATTTCTATATATATATAATATATATATGAATATTTCATTCGTTAAATGCATAACGTGTATATACTTGTAAATTGTATTTCAATATCTCAATCTCACGACTCAATTTTTTTATAGGAAATTTTAAATTCCAGTAAAATTAATATTTAAAAAATTTATATGGATTCTTCCCATTATATTTCGATATTTTACAATAATGATGAATAAAATTCACAAAATTTTGTATGATATGATCTTTTAGGCGACAAGTTTATAAGCATTTATATTGAAGTTAGAGACTTGAAAATAGGACTATTGTGGCAGATTTCCATGCCGTTGGAAAGTAGCTGGTCTCGATGCAGTGGTTAAATAATGTATTCAGGAACATTGCGAGGCTTTTGGATGCCATTAATTTTACCACTTCGTTTGGGATTCCGTCTGGTCTTGGATCTTTCCTATTTGGCTTGCCGTAAACTGCCATTTTTTGTTTGTCCTCAGTGAATTTTTGCAAGAGTGATGCCTCCTCGTACTCAGCTCTAACAGGAGGATGATGTATAGGGAATAAAGCATCCACGACACGGGGTATCATTATTTTTGGAACCGGTGGCTGCCTGCCAATTTTCCTCATCACTACCCGGAATGGCGTACCCTAGGGTCGTGGGCAACGTCGGCGCACAGAGCACGCCAGCATGATTCTTGGCTGCGGTGTATCGCGAGCTTGAGTTTGCTTGTTTCCTCTTTTAGTGCTGCATGTTTGTTGGTGGCTGGGTGTCCTCTTGTCCTTGCCCTTTGATATGTTCTTCTAGCTATTAGGGCAGTTTTAATTAGCTCCACGATTTCCGGGGTCCACCAAAATTTCGGCTTCCTGGAGTCATGCTTGAATTTACTTTTTGGCATGCACTCGTTGCATGACTCCTTGATAATTTGCATCAGTTTGTCGGGATCGTTGGTCGGCTGCTGTCGAGAAACTGGTGAACTTTGTCATGGTCGATCTTCCTCCAAGCTAAGCCGTTGACGATCTTGTTATGGGTATCAGACTTATGCGACATTATAAACCCTATATAATTGTAACTGTGTAATTGTTTGTGAACGATTCCTCAAGAGGACATGCCAGTTCCTCATTCTAGGTACGATGGCGGGAGAGGCCAGTGTAACGTCTATGAGAGAGGCCGAACTTTCTCTTTGGAAGGTAGGTGTGACGCCTCTGTTGCACACGTAGAGGCCTAATGCAGCGAGCCACGTGCTGAGGAGGTTATCTCTCCTATCCTTGTGCACTGGGTCCCAATCAATGTGCTTTGCGTTGAAGTCACCTGCAACTATGATTTCGCCATCTCCGCTCCGTAAACTTCCTTCCAGGTCACTGATTAATTTTTTGAATTCCGTAATATGGATGTTGGGGGATATGTATCAAGAGTATATACTAATCCCTTTTAGTCTTATCCAGACGTATCCATGGCCGCTGTCTCTTTTGATATCATTGTACCGTAACGGTAAGGATTTGTTCTGCTCGCTTATTATGATGACGTCTGAATTAACAGCCGTTTGCAGTAGGAGCTGTTGGGTCACTTTGCACCGGTTAAGGTTTATTTGCAGAAATATTGTCATGGTGAATGTTATCGCTCAGAAATCGCTTGAATGCCAGGCAGCGACTACCACCTGAGGAGTGGTTACCGGACTCATCAATGCTGTCGATGGTACAGAGGCCGCTTCGCAGTCCTTTGAGGAATGGCCTAGACCATGGGTTCTCAACCTTTTGAGGTCCACGCCCCCTTTCAAATTATTTTATGAGTTTGCGCCTCCCCCCCCTCACTACTTTAAGATTGATGTATGCATAATTTTTATAAACTATAGGTACATTAATGTTGGTTATTGGATTAATATGAATATAACTTCAATGACGTTTTTTTTAATATTAAATGAATTTATTTGCACAAAAAAAAAATATTATAATTTAAAATTAATATTAACTATTATTAAATATACAATTAATGAGAGGGTTGGCCCTGTTTATTTTTAATCAATTTTTTTATGTTTGGCGACGTTGTACAAGACTATTAGTGTAATCGTAATATTTCTTTTCGGGTCACCAAAACTTGTTATTATCGCGTCGAGTGTTGGTTTTTCGCCGAAACAATGCTTCTATTAATACCTAGAATACTAGGAATGCTTAAGAGCATAAATATATGATTTGTATAATCTTATAAAATCGTAATAATCGCTCGGTCTATATCTACTGATCGACCCTGGCGGTGATCAACACACCGGCAATGCATGGCTTGAAAACGTCAACGTTTTCCTTTTTCGTGTTTTTTTTTTCAACATTTTCACGCCCCCCCTGAAATTTTGTCACGCCTCCCTAGGGGGGCGCGCCCCCCAGGTGGAGAATCCGTGGCCTAGACCCCAACAGCCGTCGCACGTGTTGGTGCAGTCGATACCCTTGCAGCTGTGTTTACGGTAATCAAATTCCAGGCACCAAGAGTATCTGATCATGGGGATTCGCACGTGTGCCCGGCAGAGCGACCATACGATTTTGATTTTCGGTCCTGCTGCGAGTTTGTTCACGCCTTTATAGGGAGTAACACCATCCCGGTAATGCTGCTATTTTCAACGCCCTTACATCGTCCGCGCACAGATCTAGATGGACCGATTTTAGATGGTCGGCTAGTTCATCCTTCGTGATGTCCCCATCTAGCCCTCTGAATTTGACTGCTGCCTTGTTTATGAGAGAACGCTTCTCTCCTTGAACAGATTGAAGCCACTGACCTTATCTGGTCAGTGAGGGCATTCCCCTTCAGTTTCAGAAGCAAGTTACCGTTCAGCGTTTTCCTCGCCTGGGTGACGCCGTTTAGCGTGTCTGTCAAGCTGTCACGTCAAGCCCGTGTCTGTCCTCCCTCAACGTGTTAGCGTAAGTCTTATTTGCGTCTACTTTGACTACAATGATGTCGGGGCTACTTTTGATGCGATTTTTGACTAGTTTCTTCTTTTCAATTAATGTAAATTCGATGTCATTGCCAATCGATTCATTTTCAGCGTTGATATCGTGAGAATCCGATGGCTTGACTACATTGGCCTGGTTGGTTCTCGCGTACGCTGCTGGAAGTTCCGGTTCCCCTAATCTCTCCCCATCTTCCTTTAGTGGTTTGGGCCTGGCCCGCTTTGTCCGGTAATTACGCTGTTTGGTAACTGAGGGGAATTGTTTTTGCCATTGTAGCTGTTGCTGTTAGTCTGATACTGCTGTTTGTTTTCCTGCCGTTTCGTGGATTGTAGCTGGCGGTTCCGCTCGGCCGCTGCCTGGTCGATTGAACCCTATTGCATGATTAGCTGCTCCTGAATTTTTACTAGCATTGTCATGAGGGGGCCGGCCGAATCCTCGATGTTTGTTGGCGTTGACGTTTGAGTGGCCATATTATACCCCACGCCTTTCACGGTCGGTTTCTTGGTAGGTCCTGTGTCCCCGTGTCATTTCTCTTTTAGTTTCATGTACTGCGTTAAAGGCATACGAGTTTAGGAAATGGATTCCTTTAACTCCTTATGTACGTATCGCGTAGCACTCACGAACTTGTTCATGCCCGTTACGTAGTGCAGGATCATTTCAAACAACTCGGCTTCATTGATGGTGGCGATGTACATCGTCTTTGCTGCTTGCGGTTTGTCGTTTTGCTTCCGGTTTCCTTCTTTATCCACATGTCCAATTACGGTGTCCTGACTTATTCTTCCCAGGGATAGGTTATCTCTAACGTTTCCAATTCCAGTTTCCAGTATGGCACATTGCTGGACACCCAACTGGGTGCCCACCGACGCCTGTGCAGGAACGTCGGTGGTATTGAGATCGCAGTACGACCTCACTGGGCTCTCTTGCAGATCCAGCGAAGTGATCTCCTGGGGGATTTCCGTACCCCTGGAGAAGTAACCTTTTTTCCTTTGTTAGACTTCATCATTGTTTGGATTTATGGCTTAGCCGCCTGTCCTTTTTCCGGGACGTTTGCTTGATCTGCCGGGGCACCGGGGGTTGATCAGTTCCCTGATGGTGAGCTTGTCCACGACCGCTTATTCGTCCATCCCCGTAGAGTGTGGCTAATTTCGCGGCTGTCCTGTATATCTACAGGACATTAACCTATCCGCAACCTGGGGATGCGCCCGGTGGCATGCTAATGCCATATGATTTTCACACCAATATCTCTACGCAAAAGTATCCCTTCTCATGTTTTTTTTCGTTTTAATTAATATTTTCAAAACGATTATATTATGACATTTATAATAATATTATTATAATTTATATATCATTCAACTTTTTATTAAATGTAAAATCCATACTACTGCATACATACTCGCATGCATATGATTTGTAATTTTTTTATTAACCTCAGTTAAAATATTATTTTATTTATTGCACTAACATATTATTTTATTTCTAAACTAACAAAAATGGTCAAGTATAGTAATTAATTGAAAGATATTATTATTATGGGAAAATGTTATAAATATGTATTAAGTTATATTATATCAAGATCTGAATATGAGTAGGTATTTTATTAAGTATATGAATGATTAATATTATTAATATAATAATGAAGCATTGAAGCGGGATATGAAATGTTATACTTCCTCATAGTCTAGGTGGTACATGAGATAATACACTTACATACTATAAAGTTGAAATGTCCTTAAGTAATTTTTATTATTTATGATTTATAATTAATTCATACATTTAATTTTTAGAAATCAAACAAAATTTTTCTGTCACCGAATACTTTATTATACATATCATATATCATTGTAAGTAAAACAAATCTAAAATTATATTACTAATGTTAAATTGTGAACCGTTAGTGTGGAGTGTATAAGTATAATTGACGGTTACTTGGAAATAAATAGAAAATATTTGTTTATTTATTAAAAAATTATATAAATTTAGTGTTTAATATTATAGTCATTATTTTAAAAATACATTTGATTTTATGATTGAACTTCTTTCATAACAATTTTATTAAACCAAATTTATTAACCAATTTTGTTAAACATTATGTACGTAAAAACGAGAATTTTACGAAATATTCAAAGTCCGATATTTTGTAGAAAAATTAACGTATTAAATCCAAAATTTTACCACATATTTATAGGAGCTATGTGAACATCTAAAATAATTTCAAGTATCTATCTTCAAAATTGTCTGAGTTATCGTGAATAATTGAAATAGAATTCATCGAAATTTCAGTTTTCGCTAAAAATGCCGTTTTTCATCGTTTTTTCTACCGCTTAGGCTTAATTTTGAGAAATTCTAAAAAGGATCTATGTAAAATACCAACTACATATACTTTCCAACCGGAAACATATGCTATTCTTGAAAATGGGAGCTTTATTTTGGGTAGTAAATATGTTTTTACTCGTAAAAAAAAAAAGACACACATCATTGTAAAACCAATATATTCTTTGCTTCGCTCAGAATCTAAAATATAAAAATTGAACTAAGTAGTTTTTGTATGCCATTTTTCTATGAACTCCAAAGGGTTATATTTTTATATTCATAAATATAATATACTTTTTCCACAGTCATCCGTCGTTTTTGTATTATAGATTATGTATATTGATCGGTCGTGCAGGGCCGATTCAAGGGTAAGGCGTCTCAGGCGGTTGACTAGGGCGCCATTTTCAGGGGCGCTGAAATTAATTTTTACAATTTTGCACACTTTTGTCAGTAATATTTTATTTTTATATATATATATAAAATACCTAAAATTTTGCATTGAAATATTGATAATTATTATTATTATGATTATTCCGTTAAGTCATAATTTTAAATAATATAAGTATATTTTGAGTATATTTAAACTATGGTTTATTCTTTTAGCGTACAACGCAGAATGTTTATCGTGTATGTTGCTCTATTAATATAAAAATTCCCGAATATTTGTTATTGTTTTATCGGAATTGCGTCGAGCCGTCGTGACTCGTGACTACGTCGTCTTTGTCAGTCACTGATCAGCTTATTCTGTGTAATTTGTATACACGCTACTTTTATTGTAATACCTATTACTATTGATTATAAATAGTGTTTACATATTATATCAAGTATATTACCGATTGACGATCGTATTATACGGGTCCGTCATGGGATATTTTTATTGTCATTTTGTTTTTGCTCCTTGAAACGAGTACGACGTCACCACAACGGTGACCGGTCAAAATATCTCTGCAAAAATATCTCCGGTCAAAATATCTCCAACCAAAATATCTCCAACCAAAATATCTTTATTCAATAATATCTCCAGTCCAAAATATCTCCTGTTAAAATAACTGCAAATCCGAATATTATTGAATGCTAAAAATTTCCCCTATAGCGCTATATTTTATAAATTATAAATTTATATTGAATTTATCAATCAAAGCGACAAAAATTACTATATTCTGTATACCTACTTGTATAGTTGTATAAAGTACAAATAATGGAGATAACATTGTAAATATCACTTTTTAGAATTCTGATTTATACCTGTATACGTATATACTGTATATCTACTTATTATGTGGATATATTATTATAGTTTAAAAATATATGGCTATCAAAATCCCATCTCATAATAATTTATATACCTGTACAAGAGATATTTTTGATTGGAGATATATTGACCGGAGATATTATGACATGGAACCACCACAACAGTCTAGCTGATGATTAAAATTCACGATTTCTTAAGTAAGTTGTAGCTAGTAAGGAACTTTAACAGACATAGGCGTGCGCAGACATTTTGTATAGGTGCGGCACAATTTTTTCTTGTAGCCTTGTAGATATACTTAAAGGATAAAAAAGAAGAGCATCATAGTGTTTAATTTTAATTAGAATAGAATTTGAATGCAATGATAAACCATCGCATTAAAAAAAAGGAATCTGAGCGAAGTTCAGTCAGATAATAATCAGTAGGTATTGATTAAAATTTTGACATTTTTTATTAAATATTTAAAATGAAAATATTTATCACACATATAGGGACCATATAAGGACACGAATAGTACATAAATGAACACCCTATAAAATTTTAAAATCTCCAAGTTCAATATAACTACTCATAAAATCCCTTGTTACCTAATTATTGCCCATATGCCATATCTGACAGAACTTCGCTCAAAATAACTTTTATCGAAGGCAATGGTTTATCATTGCATTCAAATTCTAATTAAAATCAAACATTATGATAACACACCTGTATCCCTGCGACAGTGTGTTCAAATTTTTATATGTGCAATTCAAAATGTCTCGAAAAATATTGGAACGCAATTCAGACATTCCCTAAAAAATACGCGCATGCAATTCAGTTGACAATCAACATTGATCTTCTTTTGGCGAATTGCGTGCCAGCCATATATATAATGTATAACAAGGGATCTCCAAAATATTAGAAAAATCTCAAATGTCAAATTTTTTATAGGTGATTTAAGTTTAAATTAAAAAAAATCGATATTTAAAGTATTAATATAGATTGTTTATTAGTTTTGTCTGGATTTTCTACGAGAACCAAATCAGTTTGCCATTCATATGGTCACTTATTCTATGAATTATTTTAAGTTGCTTCGTGTTATCTAATGTCCTTTTCAGTTTAGTCGATATATTAATAGTACGTTCCTGGGGGAATATTATGATTTTGTTATTACCTCTTTATTTTATTTTATATAAATTTTGTCTGAGGTTTTACCAGGATCCTTAAATAAATCTTAATTTTCAGACCTAAAAATACAAAATTGCCAATTTTATCAAATATTATATAGTTATAAACGAAAATTTTAGGAAATATTTATAGTATTATATTTTTTTAAATTATAAATATAACTATTACAAAATATTTTCACGTAATACTCGTAATACCTATTTAAACACCCAATAAAATTTAAAAATCTTTAAATTCGAAATTTCCTGACTTATTGTGAAATATTGAAATCGATTTCTTCAAGATTTCAATTTTCGTTAAAATGCCGTATTTTTGTCATATTTTGGTAGTTTTTTCTATGAAATAATTTAAATTTTGAGAAATTCAAGAAATTTCCTAAATAACGTACCAATTTCATTCACTTTCCAACCGGAAACTTTCGCTAATCGTGAAAACTGGAGCATTGTTTAATTAACATTATAAAGTGCCTACATACAAAAAAAAAGACACACTTCATATATTTATTGAAATGCAAATTATCCATTTAAAACTTTAATTTGTAAATATTTTAAATATTCAGTCATAATCTGTTTTTTTATAATATATATATATTCTTATTTATATTTTATTTATTGACATTACCTGTATAATAATACCATTGGACTATGTGGCCGATTCTATATAGTTGGAAGGTATAGCTAAAACAAAGAAAAATAAATAATATTTAATATCTAAATATGAATATAATTATATATTTAATTAAATTTAAATTGTTTTATTGGATAAGTTCTGCGTGTGATTGACTCCTAGCTTAGATTAGCGCTGCAAATCAAAAATGTCCCCGATTTGTTATGAAAAACCATATGTTATTTAAAAATATTGCCAATAACTAGTGTATAACGGGTAACTTATTATTGTACAAATTTTACTTTTGTCATTATTGTAATATTTTATAGGTAAACTTCCTCAATCAGAATTGAAACAAAACAAGGATACTGAAAATAAGGCCCCGAAAAAAAATAAGAGAGAAAGAGGAGAATCTTCTAGTAGTAAAAAAGTTCGAGGGATGAATCCATAAATAAAAGTTAATTATATTATATATAAAATGGAATAAGATGAATAACTCTAATTTAAAACTAAATACCTAATTAATTACAAATAAGTTTTATAAATAATTATATAAATGTTAATATTACAATTTTTCAAAGAACTTCAAACTAATTTTAGTATTCAAAATTTGCCTATAATGTGTACATTTCAATATATAGAATACAGGTATAAATATTGAAGTCATATTACTTAATTATCCATTTCCCGAAATAAAACTTTATTCTATTCACATCCCGTAAGCGCTAACTGGATAAGGTTTCACGAAATGTACATTTAAAGTTCATTATACGAAATATATTATGTAATTTTAACATCCACATTATATTTAAATTAAGTTAGTTACAACATTTTTACTCAAATAATATTTTGTATTATTGGAATTGGATAAAAAAACTTTTTATCAAATAAGATTTAGTAACAATTATTAAAAGTAATGTTAATTTTTTTTTTTAATAATAAAAATTATTTGTTAATATATTTTATATCTTAATATGGTGCGAATTTAAGATATAAATAATTCAATGTAATGCAATTTATGAAATGTAATTATGTAAATGTTAATGTACTCGTAATATTGCATGTTATATTAAAGTAAAAATATTTCTTTTTATTATAGCATTTAAACAAAAATCTCAATGTCAGTTATAATTAAGAATTATTCTATGAATAAGAAAATAAAGAATGTCTTTTATCTTTTATAATTTATTTAATTTGGTTAATTGTTTATGCATTTTTATTTAAGAATACAAAATAAAATGAATGTTGTCAAAATTATAATTGTTAATTTTTGATATATTAATTAACGAGAATATATACATAGTATTACATTTTTAAAACTAAATATCATTTTGTAAATTATAAAATAAGAAAAATATTTTTACATTATTATTTTATGATTATGTAATTGAATTGATTTCTCAAATAATTTTATAGTTTTACACATGATTATTTTATATTCAGTAGCCATTATGTATATTAAATACCTTTAACCATGTAAAATTTAAAAAAATAAACATATTAGATAATTAAGAAATAATATTTAATAAGTATCTAAATAATTTCGCGTATAGTTCGTCTTTGCATACAGACGTGTTTAATTTGTTATTCTCGATTGATTATCCCTTAATTACTGTCTTTAGTGTGTCCTGTTACCCGTTATATTTATGCTGTCACCTTCGGACGGCGATATACGACCAGGTAAATCACCTTCTCATTTAAAATTAAAAACTATTCAAACTCTCGCAACGGATCAGATTCTGACTTTGAGGTGGTCACCAGTAAGAATAAGCTACGTAATTTAAATAAGTAAAATAATACTACGTCTAATCTCTTTTCTCCGAGTTTGCCACAGATTATAGACAATACTCCACTTTTAACTACTTCTAATTTTACCTTAAAATATGATAAGTCTTGACCCATAAACATTATACCGTCAGATATGGTTGTTGACAATGCCACGGTCACCGATAACACCACGAGTCGAGCAATTCTATACTCGGTTCCAAATAAGAAGTAACCTCGGCGGCCGAGTTGTGCGCAATGGGCGTGGCTGTGCTGCAAGCACTAACTTTGGGTAGCGTTTCCGACGAGAGCGACACATTAGTTTCATTTCGACAATTCACGTGAACTCATAATTTAAAATGCATTATTACATAGAACGTAGAACCGCTGCGCTGTACTGTACACCACCATCACGTGCGCATGACACACACACGCGGCGATCTGTACATAATATACGATTAATGTAACAGAAAATGCGGTTGAGTGTAGTGGTGAAAATAGTTGGGCGTGACCTGACCGTCGCCGACGAAAACTGAGCGCCCCCGAGGTTACTTCTTATTTTTTTGGAACCGAGTATATACTCTCGGTTACCACGTCTGCTCCCAGCTTTAATGTCATTAATAACTTATTATGGTATAATCAACAATCTTTTCGGCCAGATTATCTTATCTTTATTCTCGTTGAGAGTATTGATATAGAAAAATATTTGGGTACATAGAATCAAATTAAGACGACAAAATTTTTTTTAAATTAATTTTACGGGCATCATTAATATTATACCAGCTATTTTTAAAAAAAGTCAGTATGATATTCGACTCTATTGAACATGATAATTTGTGTATGAAAACTGCATTTTTAATGGAACATGAGATCGGTGCCACATACCTTCGAACCTCATTTCTTCTTTTGGTGTAATGAAACTCGATACTGATTTCTCCTATGACGATTTTCGTTAAGGTCTATCTTCACTCTTTCAAATTGAAAGCTTCAGATATATTATATAGTCAATAATAGTGGCACTATCACTCCTTCTCGCTTGGATGAATTGATTTTTATTTCTCTCGACCTGCCTTAATACATTTCTGTGTTCAACATGATTTTCAAAGTCACTCCAATTATCCGACCTCTGGTTCAGTGCAATCATTGTTTCCGTTTTGGCCCAAAAATTTTGTCGCAGTGACTTAAGATGCAGTAATAGTGGAGGGGTTAAACATTATATTAACGATTACCCCACCGATTTTGCAACCAACCCTTCCTGTCTATATTGTAACCTACCCCACATGGCCACTGATCGCAGTTGTCATGAGTGGCCTATATTATCTCCTACCCGCTACCTCACTTAGCCACTAATCGCGGCAATCATGAGTGGTCGGATTATACGGAGAAAAATAAAATTATGCCCATTGAAAATATTTCCTATCAAGATGCAATTATTTTCAAAATAAAACAATTGTGATTCTTCTGTATTAAAGTTTTCTGATGTTACGAAAAACAGCTTCCTGTTTCTAATTCAATTGTATTATAATTAAAAATGACACTTAGGTAATATTACAATTATTATTTTAGATTCAAAAATTACCAAGTATCGTATACATGCATATATATATATTATAGGGCGTCATTTTACTCCTTGACTCGCGATCTGTCCACGTGAGCGATAAAGCTTTTTAAGCACTTTTCTTGAAATGTAAAACATTATAAAATGTATATAATAAATATTAAATATATAAATATTTTGTCGATAACGTCGGTTAATAAATTTAGTGTATAATATTATAGTCATTAATTTAAAAATACATTTGATTTTATGATTGAACTTCTTTCATAACAATTTTATTGATGAAAGTATTTGTGGTTTTAAACTTCATAACGAAACATTCATTTTGTGAATCGTGATATATTTCCTTATTTGGGCGACCTACAATTATATTAAACAAATTATTAAAAGTTTGGTGACTTAGTTCAAGCCAGCTTTTAAACAATTATGTATCAAAACAAATTTTTTTTCTGAAAGTACAAATCAATATTTATATATTATAAACAATATAAATATATATTATATTATATTATATTATATTATATATATATTTACCTATTGTTATATTTGTATTTTATATTTAATTAAAAAAACATATTTTACAACAAGTACTCAAAAAACGTAAAAAAAGAATAAAACAACGGTGTGTGGTTTTAGTGAAAGGCATCGGCTAAGTGAAAACACATAACATAACCTAATATATATAATAATAATACTAATAATAATAATAATAATAATAATAATAATAATAATAATAATAATA
>JAIUCT010000023.1:1922025-1946889 GCA_021307375.1 Tetraneura akinire
AATAATAATAATAATAATAATAATAATAATAATAATAATGATAATGATAATGATAATGATATAGATAATGTTAAGGATAACGATAACGATAACGATAACGATAATAATAATAATTATTATAAATACTATATATATAGAATATATATATATTAATTTTTATAGAAAATCAGTCAGAATTTAATAGTAAAATATATATTTTTTTTCTGTTATAAATCCGAAGATTTGTTTGTTGCAGCTCTCCATGCTTCACTATCGTAGCATAATTCTTTCAAATTATGGTAACTTCCCTTATTCGTATCCTGCAATGCAGATGATGACAGATTATTGTTTGTGTTATGTATTCTGTTCTTGGTTTTCCTCTTGCAATCTGTCCCTCAACATTTCTTTCAATTATTTTCTTTAATAAACTTTAATGCCTTAATATGTGTCCTATCGGGCACATGTAAACTCCCCTAAAACGTTGTAAACTCCCCTAAAAATATTTTGCTACTGTATTACTCGTATGTAAACTCCCCTAAAAATATTTTGCTACCGTATTACTCATATGTAAACTCCCCTAAAAATATTTTGCTACCGTATTACTCGTATGTAAACTCCCCTAAAAATATTTAAAACAAGTAGAACCAATTATCGTCATCCACAGTGATATAAATTGTATAAAACAAATTTTATTTTAATAAAATTTTATTTTTTATTATTAATAATTTTAAATCATTATTTTATTTTTTAACATAAAAATATAATTGTAAATTAATATAACAAAAATATAAAATAAAAAAATACATAAACAATTTTTGGAGGATAACTAGAACCGCCTCCTCGTGGTGTCCTCTGGGTAATGCTAAATGGTTCTATTAACAAAATAATTTTAGGGGAATTTACATACGAGTAACACGGTAGCAAAATAATTTTAGGGGAGTTTACATACGAGTAACACGGTAGCAAAATATTTTTAGGGGAATTTACTACTAGGGGAATTTACTACTTCAAATTTTAGGGGAATTTACAATTACCCGTCCTATCATCTTGCCTCTTCTTGATTGAATACATTTCCATATTTGTTGTTGTTCCTTTATTTTATCTAGTACTTCTTTATTAGTTACCTTCTCAGTCCATGGTATTTTAAGCATTTTCTTGTAGCATCACATCTCAAAGGCTTCTAGCCTATTTATTTTCCGTTGAGATTATTGTCCAGGTTTCGGATACAAATAACGCTACGCTCCAAATATAACTTTTTAGGAAATTCTTCCTTATCTCCAGGCTGACACTATTGGTAGTTAATATGTGGTTTTTGTCTTGAAATGCTCTTTTCGCCTGTGCTATCCTACAGATGATATTTGTTTTGCTGCTACCATCCTCTGTTATATTGCTTCCTAAAAATTATCCAAATTATTTAAATTTTATCAGTGAGCACTGCATTTAATTAAAGATTTTTTTCGTCACTTAAAAGAGGAAAATCCTACATTAAATTTACTATAGGTTATTATTTTTGCGTATGGTTTATTATACGGAAGGCATATAGGCATTCTGCCTATGAGCTCCGCACCTGTGTATAAATCAAGCGTTATGATTGGTTTATTTGAAAATACCGCTAAATATTTATTTGTTATCAATTTATCATTATTTTAATACTATTTCATTAGGTACACTACTACTACTTACTTTTACTAAATAATAATAAATTTCTTTAAATTATGTTCTTTTCAAGTGGAAGGGACGTTCGCTACGCCTGCCGGCTTCGCTCACTTCCTCAAGCGCCACTTTGCGGCACTTTTCGTGGGGATGGGGCTATGCCCCAAGGAACTTAAGCATACCTACCTAATACCTACCCCATTGAACGGATACTGGTGCGGATAGGCAGTGGTTTCGTGTGACCTAAAACCTCACTTCGCGAGAACTTTGGATATTTACTCCATGATTGGTACCCATTATATGTGTATTATATGGGTATAAATAATCAAAATATATTTAATAAAGTAGGAAAAACGTACACAAAAAATGTAATGTTTGAAAAACGTGCAAAAAAGTTCATCTATATAGCCGAGTTCGAACTCAAGATCTTGGGTAATTGAGTGGCGCATTAAACCACTAGGCAATAATAGTAGCTGAACAAATATCAATAAAATGCATTATTTAACCTAATCTTATTAGTGAATTTTAAATTTTAAATTGATAAATAAATATTTGGCGGTATTTTCAAATAAACCAATCATTACGCTTGATTTATACACAGGTGCCGAGCTCATAGGCAGAATGCCTATATGCATACAGAGGTCAGAGAGACCCAGATGTCTGTTCGGACGCCTATTTGGCAGAAATTCTATTAGACACCTTATGGGTTTCTTTCATGCCTGTTATGGAGAATGGTAGTAAAAGTAATCGAGGTAGTAGGCTTGTATCTCACAGCGGCGGTCATACATCCGCTATCGATGCCTGGTTACAGTGCTTAACACCAAGGTAGCTTTCCGCGAATATTACGCCGACTACATCACACGTCCTCCACTATAGATGATGAATTTTTTCTATTGCATAGATTCAAGTTTGAGAAAATCGAAAAATGACCTTTATAAAGTACCTACATACATGGAAAATAATCCTATTCGTGAAAATTGGAGCATTATTTCGGGTAGTAAAAGTGTCTACATACATAAAATAAAATGATACACATTTTTGTAAAACAATTGGATTTTATTTCTTCGTTCAAAATCTAAGTTTGTTAAGATATTCTGATATTCAACATTTTATTTGTAGGTTCTCATGGATAAAATTGATAATAAGTAAATTTTTTCTAAAATAAATTAATTTTCGAGACGATAAATAATATCTTAATTTTATTATTATTTCTGGGTAGAACTTTAGAAACAAACATACTCTATAGGTCAATATAATACAATATCATTATTTATTATTCTTAAATAAAAATTATAAATATAAATATGACCTAACATATTATATATGACTCAAATGAGCTCATCGTCACATATATTATACCTATATGTAATTAAAACATATTTGAATATTAAATATTAATAATATATATATATACATAGGTATACCTACAAAAGAATAATAAGTTGTTATTCGTTGAACATTGTCGGGGTTTAAATTTAAATAAATGTTTTATATGTGTATCTAATATCTAATAATTAGTCTATCATTAAAAGTAAAAATGATTTTTATTTGCTTTAAATTTATGGTCGCCAATGTACTCATGATTAATATGCAATTTTCAAAAATAAATTGTAGTAAAAATGCAGCAGTTGGCAAGTATTATAATTATAATATTATAATGAACCATATTTAGATTAGATAATTAAAAGAAATATTAAATTGGTTATAGTAAAATTATTACCTACCGATGAACTAGGATATACAAGGTGTCAAAAATCTATATATTCATTGTCCTAAACTAATATATCAGTGAAAAATTGATTAAAATTAAAAATAAAATGATATTAAAAATAAGTTGATATTTTTAGTGTAATCAAAAATTTAAGAAGCCATATATGAGAATATTTTTTTTTTTATGTTCTTATTATTTCTCAAAATATCTATTATAATAAAATTGATAAATAAAAAAGTTATTGAAGCCATCTCATATATAGTTTGAAGTATTTCCAAAATATTACTAAAATCTCAATTTTCAGTTTTTTTTATAGGAGTTTATAGATGAAATTTTAGTAAAATTGATATTGAAAGTATTTATATGAATTCTTCTTATTATTTCACAATATTATAAAATGAAGTGAAATAAAATTGACATCAAATTTTGAAAAAAATTGATAATATTATTGAAGTCCAAATACAAATTGCTTAACTCAGTTTCAAATAATTGTGAATATTACAATTATAATTATTATTTTAGATTTCGAGCGGAGCAAAAAAACTATTAATTTTACAGAGATGTGTATTTATATTTAATTATTATTATTATTATTATTATTTTTTTTTGTTGAAGATGAGAGATATAAATATGAAGATAAAGAAATAACGTCATACCAGAAATAATAGTTCAACAATTATGAACAATATAAAATTCTGGTTGAAAACTGGATGTATTTTATTTACGTCATTTTTCGAATTTCTTAAATTGACCCTATTCGATCGGTAAAACTACCAAAAAATGATGAAAAATTCGATTTTTTTACGAAATCTGAAATTTTGGTGAATTCGATTCAGATATTTCACTATAATTCAGGCAATTAAAGGTTGAGTGTTTTTATAATTTATCATTTAATCAGTTGTTCAAATAGGCACTATTTATATGTGATTAAATTATGAAACCGTTACGTTAATTTTTCTACAATTATAGCTTATAGGACTTTGAATATTTTGTAAATTTCTAGTTTTATGTATTATATTGTATATAATATGATAAAATTGAGAACTTTGAGTACTAAAGTCTAAAAATATTACTGATATATACTCATTAGTCATTATATTACTTAACATGATATTAAAGTATTAAAAAAATCCCAAGTATCATTTTTTTCTTATAGCTGTTTAAAATTGATATTTTTAGTTTACTCGATAATCTTAGAAAGAATCCATACCAGTATTATTCTCATTACGTATTTCTCAATACTTTTACAATAAAAATTAATAAAAAAAACAAAAATTAAGGAAAATTATGAAAATTTTATTGAAGCATAATTAAATACTCACAAATTATTTAACATGATATAAAAATATTATAAAAATCCCAAGTATCAATTTTTTTTTCAAGCTGTCATAAGTTGATTTTTTTATTTTAAATGATAATCCTTGAATCCATACCAGTATTCTTCTTATTATTTTTCAATACTTTTACAATAATATAGGCGAAAAATGTGGAGAATTTTTAAAATTCTATTGAGGCACACTGATATATATCATAACGTATTTCCAAAATTTTAGAAAAATCTCAAGTTTCAATAATTTTTTTTATATGTGTTTTAAGTTGAAATTTCAGTAAAAACAATATTTAAAGTATTTATATGGATTCTTCTTATTTTATTTCAATATACTATACGATTTTTGTTTTGTATCTGTTTAAACTTTAAAGTAAGTATAAAAAGCAAAGTAAAGGATATAGGTGTGGATGGGATACAGGTATAAATAGGATAGTGTTGAATTTTGATTAAAATTTGAATACAATGATAAATCATTCGAAAAGTGGTTCTTGGCTAAATACAGTCCGATTTTGGTATTTTTATGACTCATCTATTGGTTTTAAGGGTATATTTATTATCTGACTTAACATCGGTTCTTCTATTATTCTACTTCTGACTAATATTGCATAAAAATTATAATCATAATTTTAACACTATTTTTAGAACATGATAAAGCTAAACATAGTACATTAGCATTTGTACATCAAGACAAGTGAAGGAATAGTGATTGATGTTCTCAATAAAAATATTATAAAAATAAATTCTAAATTAAGATTAAATAATTAAGATGTTATTAATTTAAATAATAAGAACACCTATCATAATAAAAATGGAAAATTTAGTAATCAAACAATAAAAGACATAATGTATTAGTAACATATTTATTTTATTACTATAATTAGATAATTATTATTATAGAAGTAGAAATTTAAAGTTTCCGATATTACATGTGTGACAAATGTCAATAATATATATAAATATATATAAATATATATAAATATATATCTACTATAATAAAACGCTAACTCCGTCATGGAAGAGGTTTTTCCTTATATTCCGTATATAAATTCTACCGTTCGTCGTACGTCTTCCAAACTCGCACTTTTCGCGGTCAACTTTTTATTTTCCTTCTATTAAAATCGGTTTCGTAATTTTTCACGCGAAACTTTTTCTTAAATCGCCTTTTTTAACTTTTAGCTAATTATTTAACTGTCCATGAGCAAACAAAATATAAATTAACAAACAAAATAAACAGCTGGTCCTTATCTCACTCTAACGCGTGATAACGGAATTTCGCGCGGTAAACCGTAAATTATACGTCGCGATATCGTACGTTTTTCGAAACGTTATTCCCGTCCCCTTTTCGCTTTTTCTCCCTGTTTTTCAATAAATTAACGTCGAAAACGGTTTTCGGACCCTTCGTATACGGGTTTCCGACCGTTACGCTCGATATTTCGCCGTATTTTGCGGATTTTTCGATATCGCGAAACAGTTTAAATACACCGATTTTCAACGATTCTTCAACGACCCATAGTGGCGCACTCGATAAGTAGGCATATTAGGAGGCTAGGTTAGGCAGGCACCGAGGGTTCGAATCCCGATCCGTTGGTGGCGGACCGTGTGTTACTGTGTTCCGATTTTCGCATTTTTTTTTTGTTTTTTTTTTTTTGTTAATTTTTCGGCGCTCTCCTGTACGCGCATGCGCATTACGCACCGGTATTACTAATGGAAATAATATTCTGTTTTTCTGTTCGTGATAACGGGCCGGCCGGTTTCCGACTGCTCGCGATAACGAGTCCGTCGAGCCTACCTTGCGCTCGCCGCTCCCGAAAACCGATAAATGCCTACCTCTCTCTCGCTACCGTCCAAAAATATTATTCCACGTGATATTTTACGTTTTCACCCGTCCTTTTTACTAATGGAATAATATTAAACGGTTATATTAGTTTAAAGTTATCTTTTTTTTTTCTACAATGAAAATACTTATATTTTGATTTAATATATTTAATCGTTTATTATACCCTTAATATTATATACTCCGTTTTTTTTTTGAAACTATCTAAATACTTATAATAATTGTTATACACTATATCGATATGTCACCGATTATATTTCTACGTATCGATTCTCGACTCTGTAAAATTATACGTATGATTTATATACAAATCGTGGTCGTTGGCTTATATTATAAACGATAATTGTTCGAACCCATACGTTGTTACGGTTAAAAAATATAGTACGGGCGCTACCGGTATTACACTGGCAGCTATGGTGGTGGTAAAACTTTTCACGCGAACCTTCTGTATTCCACTGAAATCCGACCGGGGTAAGTGAGTGCGCCGAAGGCGTACTCCGCGTGGTGGGACTACCGTGATCGGTCAAAGACTGTTCACCCGAAAAGAGTGTAAATATGGCCGCCCGATTTCGACCGTAATAAATAATAATATATATTATTACGAGTTATTATTTTTTTTTTTACGTTGAAAATACTTATATTTTGATTTAATCTAATATAATAAAACTCTAACTCCGTCATGGAAGAGGTTTTTCCTTATATTCCGTATATAAATTCTACCGTTCGTCGTACGTCTTCCAAACTCGCACGTTTCGCGGTCAACTTTTTATTTTCCTTCTATTAAAATCGGTTTCGTAATTTTTCATAATACATAATACATAATACATTTTCATTTTACATAATACTTATATTTTGATTTAATATATTTAATAGTTTATTATACCCTTAATATTATATAGGTACTCCGTTTTTTTTTGACACTATCTAAACACTTATAATAATTGTTATACACTATGTCGATATGTCACCGATTATATTTCTACGTATCGATTCTCGACTCTGTAAAATTATACGTATGATTTATATACAAATCGTGGTCGTTGTTTATATTATAAACAATAATTGTTCGAACACATACGTTGTTACAGTTAAAAAGTATAGTACAGGCGGTACCGGTATTACACTGGCAGCTATGGTGGTGGTAAAACTTTTTACACGTACCTGTATCCCACTGGAACCTGACTGGGTTAAGTGAGTGCGCCGATGGCGTACTCCGCGTGGGGGGACTACCGTGATCGGTCAAAGACTGTTCACCCGAAAAGAGTGTAAATAGGACCACTAGATTGCGAACGCCCTTCAATACGCCGGAGGCGGATAAAATACTTTAATCATTATATCCGATAAAGATCTACTTCCGCCGGGATCAATGTAGTATGTACACGAACACTATGGTAGCGGAAAAGCTATGGTGGTGGTAAAGCTTTTCACCCTCACCAGTATTCCACTGGCAGCTATGGTGGTGGTAAAGCTTTTCACGCGAACCTGTATCCAAGGACAGCTAGTAAATATATATAATATATATATATATAATATATAATATAATATAATATAATATAATATATAATATATACATAATATATATAAAATAGAGCGAAGTGAGAAATGTATTGGTTTACAATAATTTGTGTCTTTTTTTGTATTTTTTTATGTCTGAAGAACCTTTTTTCACACATGTCATCACGGAAACTTTAAATTTCTATTTTTATAATAATAATTATCTAATTATAGTAATAAAATAAATATTTATTTTTTTTATTTTATTACTATAATTAGATAATTATTATTATAAAAATAGAAATTTAAAGTTTCCGTGATGACATGTGTGAAAAAAGGTTCTTCAGACATAAAAAAATACAAAAAAAGACACAAATTATTGTAAACCAATACATTTCTCACTTCGCTCTAAATATAAAATTAGCTAACAACACGGAAAATTATTTATCTACCAATAAATGACGATAATTCAGCTGTATAATTAAACTTTAAGTTTGATAAACTTTATTATAATATTTTACGATAACTCAGGAAATAAAAAATTTAAAAGCTCAATATTGATTAAAAGTTGTAATGAGTGTTTAATGTTCATGTGCTATGTACATTATGTAAACATGAAGAAATTAATTATAATTATATAAATATAAATATCAAATTGTATAACTCTTACGTTAATATTTAATTAAGTTATGAGTATCAATCTAAATTAATATATAATAATTGTAAATAATAATTAGTATCTATATTATCAAAACTATTCCCTTTACAACTGTATCCCTTTCCACAGTATTATCAGATCTTTTTTTTTGCATCGCCATAGTATTAATGCTATTTGATATCTCATTTGGTCGAGTATAAAAAAAATCTATATTTTAATCTATTTTAATATATTGCTTTAATGCTTTATTAATTTTCATGATTTTAATATTTCTCAATTACATTAGTGTTCCCATTTTATCGCATTAATTTATTTGTAGTGATGTTCATGACTACAGAAAAAAATTATATTAAATGCCTTATAATACTTTAACCTCTTTTTTTTAAACAGAGTTCGTGCTTGTCTGAATTTTACAATGTTACACGACCAGGGTGTACGATGAATCAAGCGCTACTGTGTATTTGGTTGTTCTCCGATAGACATCCATTAGTTATTTATAGTTTCTTCTCGAGTTAGTTCACATCGTGTGAAATGTCTTCTGATAGAAATTTACAAGTCAATAGCGCATCATTTATTGTAATTCATTCTATTTTAAAAAAATAAAAAATAAAGTGATAGAAGACGATGGCAAACAAATTGAATAAATTCTAGAGACATATTATGTAGTGGATCAGATTTATTAAATTTTCTTCAGGAACAGGAAATAAGTGGACAGTATGGAAACTTAATTAGAATGTCGTCAATTGATTTATTTTTGTAGCACTCAATAAGGGTCAATACCTTTTCGTTGTTCCAATCCATTTTTTAATTTATCCGGATAAACACTTTAACAGTTAAACTGTAAACAGTCCTTTAGCAATAGTGATCAGGGCGATTCACTGAGAGCAACTGGTTGCCGTACACACGAGTTTTTTCCATTAGTTTTGCACACGAACTTCACACATTTCTAGTTTTGCCAGAATTCGGCTAAGCCATAACATATATTTAACATTTGTAATATTCGGTAGTAAACTGATAAATGAAACAATTAGTATAATAAGTCCTGTTATTCTATATTGATATAATAACTATATAAATTATTTTTGCCATTACAAATTGAAAGTAGTACAAGGAAAATTAATTTTACTTAAATTCGAATAAGATATAAACATTAAAAAATATTATGTCTAAATTAATATAATTAATTTTATCATTGAAAATAAATACAAAATACCAATTAAAATTTCAAGATCCCATAAAAATATACAATACTTTTCAGTCGGCAATTTATTATTATTTAAAATATTATAGTATAATATATAGGTACATTTGTTTGTATTTACCACATAAAATTTAATAATGATTCAATTTTATCGTTTTTGAAAATAAATAATAAATCGTTTTCGATTTATTTTTTGTATACTTCATATATCTTTATAATTTTTTATATAAATATCTTTATAGTTACCAAAATATTTATTTAAAAATATATACTTTTAATTCATTTTATTGTGTGCTTGATGTAAAATGACATATAAAACATGCTCTGTATATTTAGAAACATGTTTTTGAACATCGTTCATCCTCTGATTAATAGTTATTTTACCGGGACGAGGTCGTTTAGCTAAAATAGCTCTTAATTTTTTTGGCGAATTTTTTTATAATATTAAAATAATGCACAAAATCTATACGTAAAATAACTAATATAAATAAATATATATTTAAAAACACTGACGCACTAGTACAGTAGTACCGTATCAATATAGACGAAACAGTAATAACTGTAATAAACAAAATTAATATAAACATAGGATAAATGTTTGTGTTATTAAATTTCTGAATCCAATCCTCCAAGACTTCGAGTCTATTTTTACTATATTATTAATTTATAATATTACGATTATGGTATCGCGCGCTTTTATAATTGGTGTCCCTAGAAAAATAATACGTTAGGATTGAGTAATATGCTAAACCATATGTCAATCAGGCACCCACTAAATAAGAATTTTAGTATATTACTAAAAAATAATAAAAATATATTTATATAAATTATATAAGTACCTACCTATGTAGAAAAGGTTTCAAAAAATTGCATAATATTATAAGTGTAGTAAGTAGTAAGTAGTAACACAAACAATAATTTGAATATAAATAAATAGGTATTATTATGACCGTCTAGTGTCATTACTGAATCACTCGTCAAATTTTTAGATGTTCATTTATTCAATTTTATATTATTATTATTATTTTTCTTTTTAAGCTTTTACAAGCCATTTAGGCTCTTTGTTTCTAAAACCAATTCCCCCCATACATTTCTTGAGTAGGCTAGATCCAAGTTTCCATTCCAGTCCAGCTTTAATTCCTCTAGATCTCTTCTAACATCATCTCTGCCTTTGGCGTCCCCATGGTCTGTTCCGATGTATTTGATTCGCCATAACCATCTTTATGAGAGACCCATTAGCTCTCCATGCATGCCCAGCCCAAGCAAGTCCGAACTCCTTACAAACTGCACTATGTCCACTTTTGAATACAGATTTTTCAGTTCCTCTTTTGACATCCTTAACCATTTTTGCTCATTGTCATCGAAAACAAGTCCATACATTTTCTTTAAAATTACCCTCTCAAAGACGAAAAGTTTTTTATAGTCCCCTCCTGTTGTGGACCATGTATTATATCCATAAGTAGCAATTGGTCTTAGATATATTGTGTACTGTTTCTCTTTAGTTTTCAATTCAATGACAACATAGCAAAGTACGCTTTGTTAGTAGACTGTAGGCGTAGCTTGATTTCCTCGTGCATGCAATTTGTATTATTTACATTAACTCCTAGATATTTAAAAGAGCTAACTTGTTGAAAGGTGAGACCATCAACGTCTAAGTCTTTCATGTCCTCTTCGCTTTTGTCTTCCTCGATAGAACCATTTATTTGGTTTTACCTTGGTTACCTGAAAGTCCCATTCTCTTACTAGCTTTCATTAGAACAATTAGTGTCTGAAATACATCTTGTCTAGTATCTCCAAGGAGATCAGGTCATCTGCATGAGCTAAGCATGTTTAGCTTTCATTCACTTCCATTCTTTGTCCTCTAGGTAAACTCCTTATAATTTCTTCTAAAGCAAGATTGAATAATACCGGCGAGAGGGATCTCCTCGTCTAAATCCATGTTTAACTATAAAAGGTTCTGAAATTTTTCCCATTATCCGAACAACATTTTGGGTATTATTATTGCTCATTTTAATTAATCTTATGAATTTTCCAAGGATTCCAAAATTCTTTAATGCAGTCCACAATTTGCTGCGGTTCATATTATCGTAATCTTGCTTAATGTCCACGAATACTAAATGAATATCTTTGTTATACTCATGGTGTTCCTCTAGGATCTGTCTTATAGCAAAAACATGATCTATGGTTGATTTCCCCTTCCTAAAACTATACTGGTAACTGCCAATAATCTTTTCTGCATACTTTTGTAACATTCCTAGCAAGAAAGACGACAAAACATTATATCCTGCATCCAGTGAGGATATTCCTTTATAATTAACAACTTGTTTTGGATCATTTTTTTTAAATATCGAACAAATGATTGCCTTTTCCCATTCTTTTGGAAATTATTCTTTTTGCGATATCAGTAGGACTAGTTTACATATCTTTTCTCTGAGCTGTTGATCACCAATTTTTAAAAATTCTCCGAAAATCCCATCTTCTCCAGCTGCTTTGTTGTTTTTAAGTGAATGGATAAATTAATCTATTTCTGCATTACTAGATTGCAATTCAATGGACTCTTCAGTGTTGTGTATGATGATTTCCTCTTCTTCTTGACTATCTCCTTGGATTCAAGCATTATTTCCAGTTCATTATTTTTTAACAGCTTGTTAAAATAATTCTTGAATTCTTTTGCAATGTTTTTGCTATTCATTATCAGATCTCCCTTCTCATTTGTTAAAGAGCAAATCGTAGGTTTGTAGCCATTTTTCAAACATTTACATCGTCTGAAAAATAATTTTTGGTTGTGTTTATATTTTTCCATTTCCTTTATTTTGTCCTTTTCTACTATTATTTTTTGCTGTCTTATAATTTTAGTAGCCTTCTTCTTTTTTATCTCATATACCTCACTATTAGCTTGAGTAGAGAATTGTAACATTTTTAACCTATTCTGGTTTCGTTATTTGATTATATCTTCACATTTTGTTATTAAACCAAGGTTTTTTTTATCTTTGCGATGACGTTGTATAGTTTCGTCCGCCACATTTAAAATAGAGTTTTTAATACGCGCTCCCATGCGTCATTAACATTTTCATCCAAATTTAGGTAATATTGATTTAGTTGCTCAGAAATACCTTTTTGATACTGTTCTATGGTCGCAGTATCACGTAATTTATCAATATTGTACCTACAGGTATTCTTATTATTCGACTTCTGTTTCCGTGTTACTGACATTTTATAACAGATTAGAACTAAAAAATGGTCAAAATCCCCATCAGCTCCTCTGTGGGATATAATATTGCTAATACTAGATCTATAATTACTGTTTATCAAAACATGGTCTATCTGGCTTTTGAAAGTGTTATTTGGAGCTGACCATGTGTGCTTATATATTAGCTTTCTTGGAAAAAAAGTGCTAGTTATTATTAAGTACTTAGCGATAGCATACTCAATAAGTCTCATTCCATTTCCATTACTAATATCATGAGCACTTTTCCCTCCAACCATAGGATTATACATTGTCTCTTTTCCCACTTAGGCATTGAAATCTCCTAAACATATTTTTGTGTAGTGGTTAGACAATTTATCATACTTCCTTTCTAGTTCTTCGTGGAAAACCTCTTTTTCATCATTGGATCCTGTTTCAGTGGGGGCATACAAACATATTAATATTAGGTCACTGGATTTATCAGCTATGAGCATGTAGCATATTTGGTCGCTTACTGGTTCAGAATGCTTTATATTAGGTAGTAAAATTTCATTAATTAGAAAACCCACACCATTGATATGTCTACCGTTCTTATCCCCACTATAAAATAATGTCATACCTTCTGTTTTGACTCATCCTTCTCCTGGCAACCTGATCTCTTGTAATGCAGTTATTAGTACATTCTTTTTTTTAATATTGTCTGATATTGATTTCAGTGCACCAGGTTTATATAACGATCTAATATTCCAGGTTCCTATCCTATATCCATGTTTTCCTGGCCGTTTCAGTTTGTTTTCTATAATAATCTGTGTCCAAGGGTAATTTGGGTTACTTTTACAAACACTGCTTTTTTAGAAGAAGGGCTCGTTGGCCCATTGCTTAACTTCCACCTTTGAGGACCTATTACCTCAACCAGTTAAGGTCAAGGTAGGGCTATTGCAACACACCAAAGTGCATTGTGCGATGGGGACCCCACTTTCCCAACGACATTGCTAAACTGAACCAACTAATTAAAGCCAATTCAGTTTAGAGCTCGGAGCCCCGGGTTCGCCATACCCGTACTACTAGTTAGGGGCCCCCTGATTAGAATTTATATTATTAATATATTATAATAATATTCCCCCATACACCACGTCAAATTAAAAATATTTCCATTTTCAATTTTTATAAATTGCAGATAATGACAACAATGGAAATGATAGGTATTATATAGTCCGCGACACGGAAAAATGGCGGTTGGCTGCCTGGACCTCATCCAATCAGAAGACACTAAACGTGTCGCAGACTATTATTATTATTATTATTATTATTATAGTTATAGGTGAATGGCATTCACTAGTCGGCGACGACAATATCTGTTTGGATTTCGAATGGGGTGGGGACTATATTGAAATGTAGTTGTATAATTAAACCACAGGTAGAAAAAATTAATTATAAAGTAATATTTAAATTTTTTGACACAATATTGTTTTGCGTGGGACAAATTTACTCAGGCTGTATAACTGATAAAATTACCAAATTTTCGTAATCCATAGATAAGAACATTTATGCTTTAATATTTTTATTTCTTTTGATAACTTACTTTAATGATCCGTAATATGTAAATAAAAGCTTAAACTATACATATTAATAACTTAATATGTATTTTAAGTATCAAACAAAATAAAAACTCATCGACATAAATAAAGTTCTCATTTGCGTAAAATATAAAGTTGGTAAATATATCATAAATACAGCCTGTACAAGTATGGTCCTGAAACAATTGTTATGCTCTAATTGCGAGTGGTGTGGCGACCACTTATTAAAATGACAAATTACATTACTATCATTTCTACAGTTTATTTTTTCTATAGTATCGGGTTGTATTTTTAAAATATTATTTTATTTATTATATATTTTTGGATTGTTGGACTTAAATTATAGTGTATAATTAAAATAAAATAAACAAGAAAAAAATAATATTCAATATATAAATAGATATAATTTAAAGATTTGAAAACATTTACTTTTTTTAAATTTTCAACTTTTCATAGTGGTAATCATTTCTATATTACATACAAATATTATTATATCTAAATTATTAATGAAATTAAAATTAAATATTTATTGGTATTATTGTAATTTTTTTCTAGCGTTACAGAAGATTATATTTGATAATGATAGAAGTCGTTTTGTACATGAAAGCAATGATGCATATCTCAGTAGAAATAAAAGAAAGATAGGTGAATGTTTTTGAAAATAATTACTTAAATAATATATATAATTTTTATTTTATTTGTATATAATTTAAATAACTATCCATTAGGGATTCAATTTACTTTATATTAATTTACTTATCTAAATGTGATTATTGTTATTAATAAAAGGAGCAAAAATCATTATTTTATATAAGTTAGATAGTTACATTACATGAAAGAATTATACATTTTTTTTATTTTGAGCCATGCGAATATTGTATTGATCTTACACAGATGTGTATTAGAGTTTTTAGATCTGTAGACATTATTTCGACCCGAATTAATGCTAAGATTATCACGAATAACATATTTATCCAGTAGGAATGTTACTCAAGCAATTTTGAACATAGAGACTTGGAATATTTTTTGGGTATTCATATGCGTATAATATATACGTGGTAAATTTTTTGTACGGTTAAGCTAATTTTTTGAGTTAAAATATAGAACTTTGAGTATTTCCCAAAGTTCTTGTTTTTAATTTCATGTACTTTGTAAAAAAAATTTAACAATTTCACATTAACACGTAACATTTTACATCATAATTCGTAATGTAATGTAATATTGTAACCTATTCCCAATCAGTAGGTTCGATCTTTCGCCACCAGAAAGCCTCATGTTAATTTGTTTTGCCAATTATTAACTAGAAAATAAATATTTTAAAATTATCGAATATTACAACAACTTACCAAATATATTAGAAGACGTTAAATACCCATAAGGCCATAAGTTGGTTTGGAGATCCTTATATATTATATAAAAGAACAGGCCTTTTTTATGTACTAATTTTGTGACAACGCTATTTAACTTTTTTCCAGTTTTTTTTCACAAAGTTGTTCCAAATACCTTCGTGAGTGTCACCACGTCGCCCGATTTTCAAAATTTTGATTTTAAAGGTCTGAAATTGGCAAAAATAAGAGACATGTTGCATGGTAACCAGATAAGGAAAATAAAAATTCTCAAAATATTATGTTTGCTAAACTGTAATAATAAGTGATGAGATATAGTATTATCTGTTTAAAATAAATTTTTACTTGTAATTAAAGATACATGTTGCATGGTAACCAGATAAGAGAAATAAAACAAAAATAGAAAGAAAATAATATAATAATAATATTTTTTAATTTGTAATAAATATCATTTACATTATGTGTAAAAACCATTGTACTGCCTTAGCAATACATAATTTCGTTTGTTCCCCGTGCATTCAAGTGAACCAAAGTTTTAACAAATATACTTTGTAGGCAATGATAATTCCGAAGCTGAATTTAGGTATAAAAATATTCCGAACCTTGACCCCAAAATTGTAATCGTATTACAAAAAATGCTTCATTTACATAACAATCTTATAATAAATTTTAAGGCTGCTATAGATTCACATGAATATGAAAATATGGAAAACTTAAATATAGTTATACATGCAGAACGAGTAACCTATGGCAATCATCTTGGACGTTTTAATGCACCTTCAGTTAATAAGGTCGGTATCGTAATAGACGGTCAACAATTCGAAACGCGTGATATAGTTCTTAATGGTGGAAATAATACGTTGAAAGGTATAAATGAATTACTTAGATCATATGATGCCCTACAATATCCTTTCATGTTCTGTCAGGGTGAGGACGGATACAACATCGCTATTCTGAAATTTGATCCCATGAAAAATGAAGCAGATAAAAAAAAAAAATGTTATTTAACATGTATTTGGTAGACATGTACGCGAAAATTGAGACAGAACGGCTCAGGCTTCGTGTCACCACTCTAACAAAAAATGTAATCGAAGCTAAAATTTTGACCGGATGTGCTAAGGGAGAAAAAAATATTTATACCGAAAATACCATAATTATATCCCAACGATTTTCCAGTTAAGTTTAGACGAGTTCAGTTTCCAATAAAAGTCTGTTTTGCAATGACAATAAACAAGCTCAAGGTCAGACTTAAACTTATTGTGGTGTAGATTTAGAAAATAACTGTTTCTCACACGGACAATTGTATGTGGCATTTTCTAGAGTTGGAATACCTGACCATTTGTACGTTAATGTACCACAAAATAAAACTATAAATGTGATATACCAAGAGGTTTTGACTTAAACCAAAATAGAATTGAGCAACTTCGTATCATTTGTAAATATTCATAAAAAAAGTTATATATAATTATAGAAACATTTTTTAATAACAATATGTGTATAGAATCATTAGAATCATTAGTATCATTTGTAAATAGTTAAATACTATTATTATTATTTTTGTTGTCTTTATAGTTCAGCAACTACTACTTTTTTAGCACTTGATAGCATGAAGTAAAATACTTTTTTTTTTCTTTAAAACACAACAATTTGTGTTGATTTAAGAATTTAATTTAAACTTCACACGGGCGAAGCCGGGTAATTCAGCTAGTAATATATAGACACATAATGGGTTATGAGAATGTACATATCGTATGTAATAAAAATAGTATCAGACTAGTTAAATTTGACATAGCAAATTGTCCTATAGTGAATAGCAGTTTCTATTACAGGAAAAATATAAAGAAGTATACGTGGACCGCACCGAACGAAATTTAATATCGAAGTTAAATATATATCACGTCCAGTTTGATAAAATACATAGATCATGACGTGTAATAGACGTGTATGATAACGTGTAATGATAACGTGTAATAGATGTGAAATCGAAGAGAAAAGGCGACACTGATTTGGAAAATTTCTTGGTGCTAATTAAGATAAGCGTAAGGACATCAACATATGAGAAAATGGAAAAATGATCAAGTAGCGATAGGAATAAAAGATGCGCTGAATATTCATTGTGCTATATAGGAAGTGACTAGATGTGCAATCCAATTGGCATATAAACTCAGTTCTAGTTCTTGTAATATTATTATATTATAACGCCATCTAGTGATGATGTCTTTGATAGTATATTTGTTATGTTAGGTTAGGGAGTCGCTCAGAATCTAAAAGAAGAAAAATACGTATAGTTGGGATTCGTGGATATTCCGTATAATTAATCTCGTAATTGTTAAGCGAACCCGACGCAGCACATCTATATGGGCCGCCCAGCTTAATTGCCAGCGCCTGGACCGAACATCGGTATGACGTGGACACAGATAACATATTTATTTTATGTCACAACCAAGACCATATCTATATTTTTTTGGGAGGCACTGAATTTTGAAAAAATGAAAATGTTAATTTTTTAAATTTACACTATACTTTCTTGTATTCGTAAAGAATAAAAAAATTAAAGATTTGTATAAAATATTTTTTTTTTCATTAAAATATGTTTGTGTGCGGCACGCATAAACTATTAGGTTACGGCGTTAACTATTCAATATATTTGGCCCACTTGATAATTTGAGTTTAACATGCCTGATCTACACACTACATGTGATATTATAATTATTTATTATTTGTATGTTTTTTATTAAAACTATTGTTTAATATTATGTAAGTGCGCAACTGCGCAATTGTACTAATGTTATAATATTATTTTTTATAAAATTATCATAGGAAAATCCGAAAATAATTATACTTGTGTGCCTGCAATTTGAAGCATATCAGTAAACAAAAATTGTTGTATATATATATATATACTCGTATATATATCCACATTTAAATTTCCATACTATAGTTTTCATCGGTGCGAATCATTGGGGGCAACCGTGGAGGACCCTGAGGGCGAAACACATACCTATATAATATAATGTAATAAATGTGTGTAATAAAATGAATTGTATGACGAATATTACATTTTTAAAGAGTGTAAAATGCAATATATGCATTTAATAAAATATTGGATTTAAATCTTTAATACTAAATAAGGTTGTGTATGTTGTGGAGGAGGATAGTGTTTGATGAAAGTTACTGTTAGAAAGTATAATTAAGTTATTTAAAATTTTAAACTATAAATAATTTTTCTTTAATTTTACAGATGAAGATACAGGTTTGGTAATTATCGATGTTATTATGATATTGTTATGAACTATAAATAAAATCTTCTTTTCTTATAATTTTCTATAGAAATATATATTTATACTTGTATACTCATTTTTATAAATAATATCTAAAACTTATAATACATAATAATAAAATATATAACTTGATTTATATATTATTATTCTATTCTACTAATGACCAGTGGCCAGTGGACTTATTCATTAATCTTATATGTATTCCTTAAAATTTATATTTTGGGAAAGAAAAACTAATAACATTATAAAACTTAATAAACAAATTTTGTTAAAATTGATTTAAAGGAAAATACAAAAAAGAAGAGCAGATAACGCTCTTGACGGGATACAGGTCTAAGAGGATAGTGTTGAATTTGGATTAAAATTTGAATGCAATGAAAAATTATCGAATTCCATAAAATGATTCTGAGCGAAGTTTAGTCAAATATAATTAAAAATTAAAACGTTAATATTTTTATTAAAAATTCAAAACACATTGATATTAATTTAGATTGAATATAGAAATATACGAGTACATTTAGATTTAAACGTAAGAGTTCTAAAATTTAAT
This sequence comes from Tetraneura akinire, assembly GCA_021307375.1. NCBI lineage: Eukaryota > Metazoa > Arthropoda > Insecta > Hemiptera > Aphididae > Tetraneura > Tetraneura akinire. Next base: position 1,941,827 of record JAIUCT010000023.1, read on the forward strand.
CACATAGGTATATTAGGTATATATATATATATATATGAATACCCAATAAAATTTTAAATATCTAATTTCAGTATAATTCCCATAAAATCTCAAAACGAACCAAAATGGTTCACGTAAATATGCATATTGGACAGAACTTCGCTCTAAATTGTTTAATCGAATGTGATTGTTTATCATTGCATTCAAATTTGAATCAAAATTCAACACTATCCTCCTTACCCTTGTATCTTATCCCTTGTATCTTAATCAGCTCTTCTTTTTGTTAAAATTATTTCTTTAAACACCTATATAAGAATTTGAAATTTGAGATTTTTCTATTATTTTAGACCTAAAAACTAAATGTTGCATTTTATCAAACATGACACAGACAAAAGCAAGAATTTTCGAAATATTTAATAAATTTTGTTTCTCCAATTAGCAAACAACTCCAATAGGAGTAAACCTATCATTTATAAGTTATTATATTTTTATATATAAAATATATAAAAATATTTTGATTTTTATATAATAATTTTCATTATATATACATTTTTATAGTAAATAATACCTATGTCTTTAATATACCTAATATTAAAATAAAAATAAAAATTGCGGGTTTATTTCAAAGATTTTCATCATAACCTGATCTAACCATATAAATAACATATTACAATTTTATATTAAATATGTAAAAATGTGTTTTATACTGTCTAACCTCTAACTTATATAAAATATTAATAAAATATAAAATAATAACACATAGGTATTTTAAGAATTAATTTGTATTTTGAATTTATTCACCCGGGTTTATCTATGGAATTTATTACAATTGTTTTGCCAATTTCTTGAGTATCTATATATTGCATTCTCAGTATTATCATATATAATGATAGGTTTAGCTTCTATTTGTGAACTAATTGGTTGAATATTAACATTACTAAAACAAATTAAAAAAAATAATAAAATTTAATAAACTTAAATTATAGTATTTTGTAAATATCATAATATATTACTGGAATTTAATTTAATTCTATTGTCAATTTCATCAGTACACTTATTCTTAATATCATCAAAAGTTATGTCATCTTTAGATTCTATTTCAGAATTTTTAGACAATTTTTCAGTTTCTATTTTTCCTATAACTATACATACATTAATTGTTAATCATAAAAATAAAAAAGATGAGCTGATACTCCTGCCGCACAGGATACAGGTGTGCGAACCATAGCGTTTAATTTTATTTATAATTTGAATGCAATGATAAACCATTGCATTCGAAAAAACGATTCTGAGCGAAGTTCAGTCAGATTATAATTTTCGTTTGAACTAAAAATATCAACTTAAAACAGCTATAAAAAAAAATTTAGATTAGGGATTTTTCTAATATTTTAGTATGATGTTAATTAATATGTAAGTATACTTCAATAAAATTTTCAGACCTTAATACCAAAAATTGACAATTTTATCAAACATTAAATACGTAAAAACGAGAATTTTACGAAATATTCAATGTTCAATATTTTGTAGAAAAATTTAAAAAACGGTTCCAAAATTTTACCACATATATATAATAGCTATGTGAACCTTCAAAAAAAATTTCAGGCCTCTATCTAAAAAATTGCCTGAGTTATCGTGAAATATAGAAATTGAATTTGTCAAAATTTCATTTTTCGTGAAAAATGCCGCTTTTTCGTCATTTTTTCCAAGTTTTTTCTACCGCTTAGGGTCAATTTTGAGAAATTCAAAAAATGACCTAAATAAAGTACCAACTAGATCCACTTTGCTACCGGAAACATACCCTATTCGTGATAATCGGAACATTATTTCGGGTAGTAAAAATGTCTTCAGAATAAAAAAAAAAAAATCACACATCATTGTAAAACCAATACATTCTTCGCTTCGCTCAGAATCTAAAATATAATATAACGTAGCATCTCACTTTTAAACATGTCAACTTTATTTGTGTTTTTGATCATATTACTTAATACATTGGTATTTTTTTTATTTTTAGTACTTTGCCTGACGGCTTGTCTTCAACATTATGATGTAGACGTGTCTTTATGTAATTTAGAATTATTGTTAAATGAATATAAAAATATGGCACTTACTTATATTAGGTATAAAAAATATTATTTCAGTAGTATAGTAGTTTTAGGAATTTAATAATAATAACAATTACAATTAAAAAAATGAGCTGATACTCCTGCCGCACAGGATACAGGTGTGCGAATCATAGCGTTTAAATTTAATTAGAATTTCAATGCAATGATAAACCATTGCATTCGAAAAAACGATTCTGAGCGAAGTTCAGTCAGATTATAATTTTCGGTTGAACTAAAAATATCAAATTATACAGGTATAAAAAAAAAATTGAGATTAGGGATTTTTCTAATATTATAGTAGGATGTTAAGCAATATATAAGTACACTTCAGTAAAATTTTCAGACCTAAATACCAAAAATTGCCAATTTTATCAAACATTATTTACATAAAAACGAGAATTTTACGAAATATTCAAAGTCCAATATTTTGTAAAAAAATAAACGTAACGGTTCCAAAATATATAATACCACATATATATAATAGCTATGTAAACACCCAAAAAAATTTTCAAGACTCTAACTTAAGAATTGCTTGAGTTATCATGAAATATTAAAATCAAAATCGTCGAAATTTCAGTTTTCGTGAAAAATGCCGTTTTTTCGTCATTTTTTCGTCGTTTTTTCTAACGCTTAGGGTGGTCAATTTTGAGAAATTCGAAAAATGATCTATATAAAGTACCAACAACATTCACTTTGCTATCGGAAGCATATGCTATTCGTGATAATCGGAGCATTATTTCGGGTAGTAAAATTGTACACAGACATAAAAACAAAAAACGAAAAATCACACATCATTGTAAAACCAATACATTCTTCAGAATCTAAAATATTAGGTAGGTACCCTATTACATTAAAGAGAAAGCACAAGAAGTATAGTATTTTCGTTATTTTCACTATTCATAATATTTAAATACAATACACATAAAAATATTTCATAACTGCTATAACAAGTCCCTACTCCCTATCCTGTAAGACCAGTGGCGGTCAAATTATTTTGTTCTTTGGAGGGGGGGTGGCTGATTTTTTAACACGCACTATTTAATCATTAAAATCAAATTTATGGTTATGCTTAATATAATTTTTTTACATAATTAAGGTAAATAAATTCTTTATTCTTAACAATATTTATAAAAAAAATGAGAATAGGGAATTTCTAATATTTTGCTATGATGTTTAGTAATATGTAAGTATACTTCAGTAAAATTTTCAAACCTTGATGTCAAAAATTACCAATTTTAGCAAACTATAAAAAAAATATAACAACATAACAATATTTTATACATAAAAACGAAATATTCAACGTCCTATATTTTGTATAAAAATTAACGTAACAGTTCCAAAATTTTATGACATTATATAAATATTCTATGTGAATATCCAATATAAATTTCAAGTTCCTAACTTTAAAATTGCTCAAGTTATCGTGAAATATGGTAACCGAATTCGTCGAAATTTCACTTTTCGTGAAAAATGCCTCTTTTTCGTCGTTTTGCCCTCTAGCTAAATTTATTAACATTAATGCAAAATCTTTTTTGTCTCATGATTTCAGCCAACTCATAAAATTTAAACGTTTCCTAAATATTTTTGATTGAAATCATTTCTATGTCATTAGGATATCTTGACAACGGATCATTGAAATTATCGTATAACGATGTAGCAATACAGGTGTAATTGGAAAAAATCACCTTACAATATTATGTATATATTACCGAATGGTTCGTTAATTCTCATTATAGACCTTAGTCTTTGATCTAGGGGAGGTGCTCAAAGATGTATTAGAGATTTACAATGGACATTTTTGTTTATAGATGGTTGCTATTAGTTTCAATAATATTTATATTATCACTATGGTTACTAATTTACTATTATAAGCAACAATTATTATTATAAACAAATTTAGCTCATTTTTCGTCCTTTTTTTGTGACGCATGTGGTTAATTTTGAGAAATTTGAATGACCAAAATAAAGTACAAACTACATCCAATTTTCAATCGAAAACATTTAACATTTGTGAAAATCGGAGCATTATTTCGCGTAGTAAAAGTGTCTTCAGACATAAAAACAAAAAGAAAAGACACATATCATTGTAAAACCAATAGTTACTTTTTTCGTTCCGCTCAGAATCTAAGAAAACTTCATGGGAGGGGATCTATCCCCCTCATCCCCTCAATGTGTAAGACGTGAAGGAAAGGAAATAATTATTAAGATATTGTAATATTATTATCTGCTTTTATTGACTTGACGTATTATTGTTTGTACCGTTTGGAAATTGGTGTGATAAAAATAATTTGGTATTATCCTGTCATTTATCTCTTACTCCACGGAATTATATGTAGGTAATTGTTAGATAATGTAAATATTAAACAATAAAAATTTTGTGTTAGTCGTAATCCTAAAATAAAAATCACTATAGACGTGCTCACGAAAACGTGCGGATGACCGACGCGCGCCCAGTGGCCATTTTTCGTCGATGGTTGGTAAACTGTTTCGCGCCAAATATACAATTTAAAACACGTATTTTTATATTGAAAAAAAAAAAGATCTGATAATCTGCCGCAGTGATATAGGTGTGCATATCATAGTATTTAATTATAATTATAATTTAAATGCAATATTAAACCATTGCATTCGAAAAAACGATTCTGAGTGAAGTTCAGTCAGATAATGTAGGTATTGATTAATATATTGCCGTTTTTTGGTCATTTTTTCATCGTTTGTTCTAACGAATAGGATCAATTTTGAGAAATTCGAAAAATGACCTTAATAAAGTACCAAGAACATCAAATTTCCTACCGGAAATATATGCTATTTGTGAAAATCAGACCATTATTTCGGGTAGTACAAGCGTCTTCAATCATAAAAACAAAAAAATAAAAATATCAATTTTAAACAGCTATAAAAAAAAATTGAGATCATGGATTTTTCTAATATTTTGATATGATGATTCAGACATAAAAAGAAAAAAACGCAAAAAAAAAAAAA
>JAIUCT010000023.1:1946899-1960377 GCA_021307375.1 Tetraneura akinire
AAAAAAAAAAAACGACGATAAACTGCATTTTTCACGAAAACTTGAAATTTCGACGAAATCTATTTCAATATTTGACGACAACTTGAATAATTTTGAAATTAGAGACTAGAAAATTTATAGGGTGTTTATTTATGTCCCATATGTGTGAAAAAATTTTTCATTTTAAATATTTCATAAAAAATGTTAAAATTTTAATCATTCCTTCATTATCTGATTGATCTTTGATCACAATCGTTTTTCGAAAGCAAAAACAAACATAACTCAAAATAAACAAAAATAACTCTGCCTGGGTCAATTGAGATCACATTTGTCGATATCTTACCTAATTCATACGAATAACGAAATAACAATCAAAAATCGTTCAAACTTCAAAGTTTTGTTCATTGTTGATGTATGATGAGTGATAGTGGACTATTTGCCGAAACATCGATTTACCGTTGAACCTCTTGATTTGAACAGTTTTCATGAAATTTGTTAAGTGGCGATATATTTGCATCAATTTTAACAATCCTGGGCTGAACATATGACCCACGATGGCCAAGAGTTACACGGGGAATATACGAAACGTAAGGCTTAAGGACATAATACCCGTAAAAGGAACAGACGTAATATATACAATTTATGGAAAGATACATTATAAAAGATAAATGTCATAGTCGCACTGGGACAAAGAAAATGACAAAACGAATGACAAAAATAAAAATTTGCTAAACGACAGTAAGGCCTACAGAAAGACCGAAAAATTAACCCAATAAAAATTAATGACATAAATTTAAAAAAAAGAAGAGCTGATACTCCTGCCGCATGGGATACAGGTGTGCAAATCATAGCGTTTAATTTTAATTAGAATTTGAATGCAATAATAAACAATTGCATTAGGAAAAACGATTCTGAGTGAAGTTCAGTCAGATAATGTAGGTATTGATTAATATATTGCCGTTTTTTGGTCGATTATAATTTATAAATGACCTAAATAAAGTACCAAGAACATCAACTTTCCAAAAGAAAACATATGCTATACGTGAAAATCGGAGCATTATTTCGGTAATTAAAAGTGTCTTCAGAATAAAAAAAAAGACACACATCATTGTAAAACCAATAAATACTTTGCTTCGCTCAGAATCTAAAAAATTACTACACACGAAATATCAAAATTACTACGATTAAGAATACATTTCAGAGAGAAATTTAGTGAATCACTCTAATGTTCCTTATGTAGAGAGATATACTATTGAGAAATAGTTAAAGACCAATAATATTTTAGAAACTATCTGACTAACTTAACTATATTATGTATTTTATATAATAGGATAAATAATTAAATTCTTACTAGTGTGTATCTTAGAGATATTTAAATTTTAGAGATAATTTACAAAGGTATATTACATATGTGACAAATTGTTAGAACTGTTTATTTTCATTAAGTCTAAATAATGATATATTTAATAAATGTCTCAAAATATTATAATTGCTTACTTTACTCAATTCGGGATTAGATTAGTAGTGCGCAGAAACCAATTTTCGTTCCATTACCCCCAACATAAACTATCGGCTACACAAATCCCATAATACCTTGTGCAGATTGCAATGATCGGTATGTTATATAGTGTATTTTATTTTATAGTGAAAACGATTTAGGACGTGTTGTAAAATAAAATATAAATTATGATAGGGAATTGATAACTGAAGTCGTACTTAGTCGCGGAGAGGGAATAGCTGGCGACTGATAAGGGAGCGACTACAATCTTTGTAGTCTCTAAATAAAGTACCAACTACATCCACTTTGCTACCGGAAACATATGCTATTCGTGATAATCGGAGCATTATTTCGGGTAGTAAAAGTGTCTTCACACTTAAAACGTTAAAACAACTAAAAAAAAAAGACACACTTCATTGTGAAACCAATACATTCTTCGCTACCCTCAGAATCTAAAAAAGAGATAGATAATATTATGATATTATATAAATAATAATAGAATATGATAAAAAAGTTAAAATATTATTGTAAAATATACTTTGATATTTTACATAAATACAGGATATTTATGTAAGTAAATTGTATTTATATAATCACCATAGTATATTTAAAAGAAATTTTTATTGTACTCATGGAAAAATATAAACTTAATTTATTATATATATTATGTATAAGTAATGTACCTATACCAGCACGTAATCGTATATGCATTTTAATTTATTTTATTATGTTATATAGAAGATTTCAAATTAATATTAAATTTAATATTTCGTTTTCTAATTTGTATTAGTATATCCTTTTGAAAATGAAAATATTTACAATTATTGGAATCGCGTTGATACAAAATGTAAGTAATATTAATAATATAATATGAATGAAATTTCCTTAAATTATTTAACTACAAAATAATACATCATACATATTATACCTATATATATGAAGTTTTACAAGACATTTAGGCCTATTGCCGCAACAACCACTTGTCTCCACTGATCTCTTTCCTTAGCCAGTTCAAATCCGTTCTCAATTCCAAGCTCTTTTAAGTCCTTGTCCATTCTATCCTTCCATCTTTGTCTGGGACATCCTCTTGGTTTTTTGTGTTCGTTTTCCATTCTGTTACTTTTTCAATTATTTTCTCTGATCTCCACACGTGTACAGCCCATCTCAATCTACTACTCTTTAAAGATGGTCGCTTCTCCATACAGTTCTTTAATCTCTTGATTTGTCCTCATCTCGTATTCTCCTTAATTGTTTTTTTTTTTTGGGGGTGGGGGGGGGGGGGTTCCATGGATTCTTCTTAACATCTTCCGTTCAATAATTGCTAATTTGAGTTCGTTCGATTTTGTTGTAGCCCACGCACTACATGCTTACAAGGCTAATGGTCTCATTAGAACTTTGTAAAATGTTATTTTTTATTTCAATGATAAAAACTTTGATTTAAATAGAGCTACCACTTACCAATCCAAATTAGCATCTGTTTGCCGCTACTAATCGTATATTTATTTCTTTATGGCTAAAATAGCCTATTTATATTAATGTCCACCCCTAAATATTTGAAATTATCCACTCCTTAAAATTTGTAGTCATCAATATTCAAATGTCATATTCCGCTGTTATTTCTAGTTATGACCATGTATTTTGTTTTATCCTCGTTTATTGTTAATCCTAGTTTCTTTTCAGTAGATTTCTTGTAGTATATTTTATATTCGCTTCATCTTCTGCCATTATGACTATGTCATCAGACATCTACGTACGCGGCCACTACTAATTGCTTGTCAACTCCAATTTTAACTCTATTTGCTGTGACCAATGTATATATATAATATAATTTATTATTAATAACAATAATATGAGTATATTACATTAATATTTTATAATATTAACGAATTTTAAATATTCTTTGTATAGTGAAATCTTGTGGTAAGCAATTTAAATTAATTTTATAAAAAGAGTCCACAAGGATATTTTATATACTTGTAAATAAAAACTCTAGACCAGAACAAATTTTACTTTATTATTTCAGTAAATACGAAGAATATGTTTAATACTGAAGGTGACAATGTTGTTGTAGAATTACCTGTTTACTGAATATAATAAAATAAAATATTTTGTGAACTTGGGTTTTTATTTAATAAGAGGTATGCAATTTAAATTAAATTTACTTATTACTATAATTGTACCAATAAAATCCAAGTGTTTAATAAAACTATAACAAAATAATCATTAATGATAATTATGTATAATATGGTTTCAGACAGTTGATTGGGGGCGGGGGAGGGGGAAGCTAAATCAAAATTTTTGAATACTTTATACAAAAAAAATAATTAAATAAATAAAAAGAAGGGAAGGGATACAGGTTTAAAGAGGATAGTGTTGAATTTTAATTACAATGATAAACATTACATTCGATAAACGATTAAGTGCTAATTTCATCAGATATATGTACTGATTAATTTTTTTAAATTTGTCAGTCTCTACGTTCAATGGTTCAATATAAGTAATTTTACTGAAATTTCTACTTTAAACTCCTATAAAAAAAAATTGATTTTCGTTTAAACTAAAAATATAAAATTTAAACAGCTATAAAAAAATATTGAGACTTGGGATTTTTCTAATATTTTGATATGACGTTAAGTAATATGTTCGTATACCTCAGTAAAATTTTCAAACCTTAAAACCCAAAATTGCCAATTTTATCACACATTATACTCGTATACATAAAAACGAGAATTTTACGAAATAATATAGTTTAACTATAGTAAGTTTTGTCATTTTAACTAATTTTTTGGCTGTCACATATGTAAATAAAATTTACAGTTAATGATATCATAATATTATAGTTAAAACAACAATATATTTTTTTTCGTGTTTTGACTATAATTCTACTTTTATTCCTCTCGATGTTGATGCCGCATTTAATACATTTTAAGAGGCTCTACATCAATCAATAATTATTTTGTCCCTAAATTCGTATTCTATAAATCTACTTATCCTCCTTGGTTTTCAAAGGAATTTAGGCGAGTTGTAGTTTTAAAGAAAAAAGCTCATGCTAAATACAAATTATCTTCAATCAGTTGTGATTATAGGGAATATTCTTTTCTTCGTGCAAAATTTAAATATTTATCTAAAAAATGTCTAATTGACTATGAAAAGAATACAGATAGCTTATTAAAAAGTAATCCTAAGAGATTTTGGAAATTCATGGAAAGTCTGGTAGTGCATCTGATGTTTGTAACTATAGGACAATTTCAATCCAGTCGCATATCGCCAAAATATTTGGATCTCTATACTTTAATTATATTAATGGATATTTCAGTAGTATTATTATGAAACAACAACATGGTTATTGACCGGGTCGTCAAACTACCACGAACAGTTTAATCTTTAATAATTATGTTTTCAATTCCTTTCAACATCACTCCCAAGTACACGTTATTTTTACAGACATTCATAAGGCTTTCTATACTGAAAATCATGTTGTCTTAATTAAAATTCTTAATGAGTTTGGAATTCGTAAGCCTTTGTTATCGTGGTTCAAATCTTACCTAGAGAACATATATAAATGGGTTAAATTATTAAACTATGAATCAAACTTGTTCCATACTTCCTCTGGTGTGCCTCAAGATGGACACTTATCTCCGTTATTATTTTCAGTTTTTATCAATAATCTATGTAAAGTGATACATCAATCTCGTTTTCTTTGTTTTGCTGACGACGTTAAACTTTTCATGCATATTGATTATATAGACGATAGTCTAAAACTTCAAAATGATTTGGATAATTTTGTTACTTATTTCGAAAGATTAGGTTTATCCTTCGCCAAATGTAAAGTTATGACATTCAATAGGATCCGCTTCCCTCTTATGTTTTCTTACCATCTCTTACATGATTTTATCATTTCGCGTTGTAATGAATTCGTTACGGATCTTGGTTTCAAGCTTTCTAGTAATTTCCACCCTAGCCTCCACATTGAGATGGTGTGTTGTAGGGCCTTGCGAGTTTTGGGCAATATAATGAGGCTTCCTAAGTTGATTTCATTATATAAAGTTTAATATTGTTCTTTAGTCAGGCCAATACTGGAATATGGTGCCGTAATATGGGATCCTCAGTACTGCCTTAAATACATGCCAGGTTGAAAGGGTACAACGTAGGTTCCTTAGATTCGCCAGCCACCTTTTGGGTATTAATCATGACTACACTACAGTTGTTAATCAACTTGGTTTAATCTCCTTAGCGGAGCGAAGACGACTTATGAATGTAAATTTCTTAAAAGGATTAACTGAAAGAATACATTATTCAACTTTACTGTATTGCATAAATTTTAAAGTTCCACAACGTACCACTCGTTCCGCTGCTACTTTTCATATCCCATTTTGTACCACCAATTACTTGCGTAATGAACCTTTGAGATGTACTCGTATGATGTTTATTGGTAATACTGACTTCACCTTTTTTACTTAATTTCTTTATTATTTCATTTTAGATTCTGAGCGAAGCGAAGAATGTATTGGTTTTACAATGATGTGTGATTATTTTTTGTTTTTTTTTTTTTTTTTTTTTTATGTCTGTGTACAAAAATACTACCCAAAATAATGCTCCGATTTTCACGAATAGGGTATGTTTCCGGTAGCAAAGTGGACGTAGTTGGTACTTTACTTAGGTCATTTTTTGAATTTCTCAAAATTGACGCTATGCGGTAGAAAAAACGGCGAAAAAATGACGAAAAAACTGCATTTTTCGCGAAAAATGAAATTTCGACGAATTCGATTTCTATATTTCACGATAACTCAGGCAATTTTTAAGATAGAGACCTGAAATTTTTTTTGGATGTTCACATAGCTACTATATATATGTGGTACAATTTTGGAACCGTTACATTAATTTTTCTCCAAAATATAGGACTTTGAATATTTCGTAAAATTCACGTTTTTACGTATATAATGTGTGATAAAATTGTCAATTTTGGGTATTTTAGTCTGAAAATTTTACTGAAGTATACTTACATATGACTTAACATCATACTAAAATATTAGAAAAATCCATTGTCAAAATTTTTTTTTATAGCCGTTTTAAGTTGATATTTTTAAGAAAACGAAAATTTTAGAATCCATACATATAAATAAATATTCTGAAAATACTTTTACTACCCGAAATAATGCTTAGATTTTCACGAATAGCGAGTTTCAGATGTAAAAGTGGATGTAGATGGTACTTTATTTAGGTCATTTTTCGAATTTCTCAAAATTGACTATAAGCGGTAGAAAAAACTTCGAAAAAATGACGAAAAAACCGCATTTTTCACGAAAAATGAAATTTTGACGAATTCAATTTCTATATTTCACGATAACTCGGGCAATTTTTAAGATAGAGACCTAAAATTTTTTTTGGATGTTCACATAGCTACTATATATATGTGGTATAATTTTGGAACCGTTACATTAACTTTTCTCCAAAATATAGGACTTTGAATATTTCGTAAAATTCACGTTTTTACGTATATAATGTTTGATAAAATTAGCAATTTTTGATATTAGGGTCTGAAAATTTTACTGAAGTATACTTACATATTACTTAACATCATACTAAAATATTGGAAAAATCCCTAATCTCAATTTTTTTTTATAGCTGTTTTAAGTTGATATTTTTAGTTCAAACGAAAATTATAATCTGACTGAACTTCGCTCAGAATCGTTTTTACGAATGCAATGGTTTATCATTGCATTCAAATTCGAATTAAAATTAAACGCTATGATTCGCACACCTGTATCCTGTGCGGCAGGAGTATCAGCTCATCTTTTTTTTATTATTTATTATAGTAGTTTCCAATACTTATTGTGGATGAAAAGATTTAATAATTAAGCATTTAATTATAACTATACTAATATATTATCATATCTTTTTTTATATTAATTCTAGTTAATTAATTACCTAGTTATTACTATTGTCCCTTCTCTTACTTTTGTTTCTCATATCTAAACTTTATTGCTAATTGTCGTAAAATTACTTTTGCGTTATTTAATATCTTTATATCTTGTATTTTGTAAATATTTAATTTAATGTATATATCTGTTATTTAATTCTTAATTGTACTAAAAGGGCTTAACCCGTAAATTCAGAATAAATAAATAATGGGTTGTAGGATAATTTATTCAGTAATATTATTTAATTATTAGAATCTAATACTTAATTAAATAATATAAAATAAAGACAGGTTTAATAACTCGCTTTAAAGGTTGATTAATATCATAGGAAACAACACCACTATTCATTAACCCATCGTTAGTCGCGCGGGGTACATATGTACCCCAGTGTTTTTTAAATTTAAACTATGTTTTACAATACAAATTTTCATTTATATAAGCCCAATTTTCATATACCTCTGATAAATATAGTATGTTAAATTAATTTAATTTTTATTTTTAGTTAATTTATTTTTAAACTATATTTTACTAGTGCCGAAGTTGTCTGGGATACATATGTACCCCGCGCGACTATTGGCGTAATTTTTGTGTCAATTTTATGATATTACGGTGATTTTTATTTTAGCTGTTTACTATTTGGTCGACACCTACCTATAATTTATAGTTTGATTATAGATTATATGTTCTGATGTTGGGATTCGAATGTTTTTTTGATCTATTTTAAGTATAGTAATTTCTACTTATTATGATGATCAACGTATAATATAACCGGTACACACGTGCTGCATTTTGCGTTGTCGGAATTATTTTTGTCTCGTACGAACTTGCACAATAACGCGCAGTAACAGAGACCCATGTGTATTGTTCAATTAGCGTATGGAAGTTACTAATGGAAATTGCAATAACGCATGTCAAAATACATCACGTATTTACCGGGCCTTGTATTATTGTCAACGACAATATCTATCCTATACGTTATTTTTGCATTATCAAATTTATGACAAACTAGTTATTGAAACTATTGTCATCATTTTATATATTATTGTACAACGAACGTTTTACAACGAAAAATAATTCGATTGAAAGCCGCTCATATGTCATATCGCTGGTATTAATGTTAATAAAAAAAGAGAAAAAATAAATAGAACTGGTACTATAGAAAGATGTGCAAAGTGTCCACGTGCAAAAGACCATAAACTCGTAATTTTTGTGATAAATGTAATTGTTGGGTGTGTCCTTTCCATTTTTCTAAAATATGTAATTATTGTAAAATTCAAAAGAAAAGAAAATATGAACTTGATTAATTTATAATTTTTTTTTTTTGCTAAATAAGATAATAGGATATCGTTATTTTTTCTGTGAAAATTAAGTATTTTTTATATAATTTTTTTTTATTCAAATAAATTACACTTAAAGAATTATTATTTAAAGGATTTAATCGATTTTTTATTGTGAGACATTAGCGAATCAGTTTTTAAATTTTTGTTTTTTGTTTTTTTAAATTAAAATACAAATTTCATTATATTGTAATATAATATGCAGTAATAATAATTTTTTTTAATTGTAAATATTATTTTAAATTCCCATGGTATTTCAAAGTATAAAAAAAAAATAAAAAGACAGAAAAATTATTTTAATTTGAACTATTTATAACACTAAATAAATTTGGGGTACAATTGTACCCCGCGTGACTACTAACGTTACAATATATCGCGGGATTAACGAAGGGTTAATTATTGTTGGATAAGATTATAATATATTATTATATACATTGGACATTGACGAGTATACCAACGATTAATCCTAAAAGAATAATACTACATTTTATTATTTTCTTCGTAGATTGGCAGTGAATAATTATAAAGGAATAAAATTTATGCAATATCTAAACATACTTAAGTTTTTTTAATAATTAAACCGGCATCTACTGGCCGCTGGCAACTAATGTTTTCCTAATCTAACTTTAACAGTATAAAATTTACTGAGATAATGTTAATATAAATATTTTACTTTATGACATTAATTTAATAAGGAAATTAGTTTTATTATAATTTAATTTAAGTACTAATAATTAAATATAAATAATTTAATAGCATTTCTATTATAATTTTCATTTTTTTATTGAATTGTTTATAATTTAATGTAGTACAAAATAGTACGTATACAAGATAAATAATATTTTATTAGCAATAAATTATTGTTGTCGGAAAAAATAACGGATGGAAATGATATCCAAAAGATAAAATGACATAGGAATAAATACCCAAGGACAAAATAACCAGTGGACAAATATTATATAGACATAATTTTATTTTAAAGAATAAATTGATAGATTTTTTACTGGATATATTTTACCCTTCTAATTTTTTCTTTGCATTTTTTTTTCCTATAGCCACTTTACGTATATAAAATAACTTTAAATAAAAATGTTTATAAATTTATTTAAATACTTTAAAATATTGAATTATAATCAATGGTATACGAATATTAATTAGATTTTAATGGATGCATCATGTTAATAATATAAATTGTACCTAATAATTATTGTATAAAATTCACAATGTTCATATGTATAATAATTTATTGCACAACAAAATTTTGTTACATTTATTTTATCTAGTAGATAATGATAATTTATTTATTTTTTTTTATTAATTGATTTCGTAATATTTATTAGTAGTTATATAAAACATTCATAATAATATCGAATTTCATTGGAATATATTTTAAATACAAGTTTTTTTATAATAATTGTTATTGAAATGAAATAATGGAATTCGTGCAATAAATTATTTTTAATAATATACACATATATGATACCATATTATGTATATTGTATCTAATATAATTATTAGTAAAATAATGTTTTATCTTTTGAATTATATTTTTTTTTTATATTTTATTTATAATTATTATTTAGAAATAATTAATAAGAATTTTTATACACATAAATTATAATGTTTTATGTGAAAATTTATATAATTATTTAATTCATTTTTTAATTTTTTAGACGATCGGTTTGACTGTAAGATATTATATTTATTGATAAAAATTATTTATAAGATAATTTCATATTAATCAAAACAAAGTAACTTTATTTTCTCAATGAAAGAATATATACAGTTTTTTATATAGTTTCCCAGTTGTCTATGTTTCCTTAGTGATTTAGATATTGAGTACTAGGTACACACCAATGGTTATATTATCGATTATATGAGGTGATTCGTAGGCGATACGACGTCGTAACCAGTGGTGCATTTAGATATTAAGCGCCCTGGGACAACATGTAGTATCGCCCCCTCCCCTCCCCATCAAGATCGTACATTTTATATTGAGTTTTTCTTTTTAGATAATAGATATAAATTTATTTAAAATACTTATTAATATACTTCATCAAAAAAGAAAACTAAAGGAAGGGATCGTGGTGTGGGATGGTGGCAAGGCGACGCTTGAGTGATCTCACGAAGCAGGTAGGCGTAGCGAGCGTCCCTTTCACTTGGAAACAACTTTAACTAGATTAATAAATTGGAATATAATTGAGTGTGCTGAGTAAAACATACTGTTAAACTTGGAGTGGAAGGCTTCGTTTACACCAACAACACGATCGAAGTCGAACTAAAATTAATAGGCTATACAGTACGTTTATCGTTCATGCAATCGTTTAAACAAAACCGAACGCAATTCATGTGGTAGATTAGATACCTAATGCCGGACGCAATTCGTGTACCCGCTTATAAAAATTTTTATTTCGGGACGCAATTCGTGTGTAGCCAAAATTTAAGTGAAATGATATATCATTACATTCGAAAAACGATTCTGAGCGAAGTACTGTCAGATTTGGGTACCTAGGCAAGTCATTTAATGATTGTATCGGCATTTATATTGAATGTAGAGACTCTAGGAATGTAAAAATAAAAAATATTAATTTATATGTACCTATATTATCTGTCGAACTTCGCTTAAAGTCGTATTTGTGAATGTAATGAATAAAATTGCATTCAAATTTTTATCAAAATTCTACACTTTTCTCTTTAGACATGTATCCCTTCCACTTTAGTATAATCTCTTTTTTTTATTTTCAGTATATTTAGAGCTTTTCCGCATTTCTTATAATTATCTTTTATTTAAATTTTACTATTCGTGTTCTTACTATTGTGAAGTATAACTTATTTAATTGGATATAACAATATAGTGTTTCTCAATCATTTTTCTATATACTCAAGCACTCAAGGCGACATTCCAATGTTGGTTACTAATCGTCGGTAACCAAATAAAATCCACAACATATGGCTATTTAGTTCCTAAATACATTTTGTTGTCATTACATTAATATAATATATAATTATCTATATTTTAATGAAATATTAATTATTGTATGTTTCCTATTACCTACAGTTATTGATTCAAAAGGTAAGGTATCCTTTATTTGATATCAGATTTCCTTTACTTTAGATTTAGATTATAAAATTATAAATTATTTTATTAAAACGTTTGTATAATATTTATTGTAGAAACTTTTCTTCTCAATTTTTCTCTATTTCTTAATTTATTTTCTTCTGTTATTAGCAAAATTTTTTCGTTTATTAATTATATGAAATAAATAAATATACCTTTATTTTCATTCACAATAAAATAACTTTTTCATAATGACCTTATTTAATTTTAAAATGACTCTATTTGTAACCATAAGTTTACTTTTGTGATTTCCTTATCTATAATGAAATACATTGGAACTATAATGTTTTATACTTTTATAGCAGTATAAGACATAATTACTTAGGTACTTGATTTTACAATGTGGTACTTTTATAAATTGTACCTTTTAATTCCTCTTAAAGTATCTTAATGCGCCCCTGCATATCTTAAACACAGGGAAGTGAGTGACTATATCTTCTGGAATCCATACACTAATGATGAATATACCAAAATCGTACGTGTTCATAGAATGTTTCAACGATATGGTTGTCACATTCTAAATATTTCTCATCCACCCCCACTATTATGCGTCTGCCCTTTACTCCCTTCATACATCTGTTTTCATCCATGCTGATCGTTTTCATGTATTTACTCTATCCAATATTCTTTTCTATATAATAATTTCATCCATATTGTTATCCTTAGTTAACTTTAAAATTATTTTCCACGCTACTATTTTAATTTAATTTCCTTCCGTCTTTATCGATCTCCTTATATATTTTCTTAATGACTTTCTTTGGTTGTTGTCAT
This sequence comes from Tetraneura akinire, assembly GCA_021307375.1. Lineage (NCBI taxonomy): Eukaryota > Metazoa > Arthropoda > Insecta > Hemiptera > Aphididae > Tetraneura > Tetraneura akinire. The sequence continues at coordinate 1,959,524 of JAIUCT010000023.1, forward strand.
CGAAGGATCGTCGTCTCCACGACCCATCCGAATGACATAAATCATAAATGTAATGTTCTTATCCAAAGTTATTATTGTTGTATAGAGTGCCTGAATGAGGCATTCCTCGTGACGTAATAAAACGGTTGGTCATCTTTCAAGGTTTTAATTAGAATCCGTCTTGAATATGCGATAAATTGTTAAAAATTAGTCAACAAACATAAAATACAAATTCTGGGGTCCTTGTGTAAACATTTTCTTAATATGTTTCAGTTTCACGAATTGTATTATTTCCAGAGAAGGTCTACAAACGTTGTGAAAAATAATATATTATATATGTTACCGGCATTATCGGTAATCCCGGCAATGCCGGTAATGACTAGGCGATGTCATTAATGACTGTGCACATTGATGCAATCGATGTATATTTCCGTAATTGACTGATAAGTTTAGTCATTGATTAATGTATATTTAATCAATGGTTTAGTCAATGTCGGTATAGTTTAGTAAATTGGTATTTTCTAAGCTGGTTATCGATTAGTTATTTAGATTAATCACATTACTTCTTCTCTCTGACAAAATAATCGTACATACTTTCAATCGTGTTGCAGTAGTATCTTTGACCGTTGTGTATCGAAGTGTTTACGACATTTATAATTTTTGACAATGGAGTTTAGGCAATATGCGTAAACAATTTTATGAATCAATTAATTTATTTTTGATTAAAAAAAATGACAATAAATCATTTTTAAATGTCAAGCAGCTAAAAAATTATGTAATTCGAAGTTCCATAGTAGTTTATCTTGTGAAAATAAATATAATAATAAGAATAATAATAATAATAATAATAATAATAATAATAATAATAATAATAA
>JAIUCT010000023.1:1964105-2040675 GCA_021307375.1 Tetraneura akinire
ATAAAATTTATATTACAAAAATATGAAAAAAAATATTATTATATAGACATTATATTATTAAATTAAAATATTATTAAATATTATTTTAGATATATTCTTATATTATTAGATATTATATTATGTTAAACAATTAATACAGATTATGTAATTATTTTTAATATTCAACATAATTATTTTTGAAGCTGAAAATTCGCTGCAATTCCCCTTAAATATTGTTCAATTGATATATTATTTTCGAATTGGAGTACTAACTTTTTAATTCGTAGTGCTGAATCTTTATACTTCCTTTTTTTAGGTAGTGAATATCCTGAAATTTCTTGTTCAACTTTTAATTGATTTAAATTATCTTCTTTCTTTAATGCCTCAATAAAAGTCCATATGGACGGGTGAACTGCATTTAACATAGATTTAAACCCATTGTGCCAACCTTCTATTGCGTTGTTGGTTCGTGGAATGTCGTTTTTGATTAATTCATAACAATTCCAAATATTAATATTAAATAATGCAGCTCTTCTATGGCCGCTCCTATTTGGTCTACCTATGTATGTATCTTCAAAATAGTCTAAAAGTTCAGTAAGATAAATTTGATTATTTTGGTAAAACTCGGTAGTAAGTAATGATTCGAAATAATCAATAACTTTATTTTCTGGGACATAAGCTAATGCCAGTAATTCACGTAAATGTAACGAAAACTGTGGATCTTCTGAATATTTTTTCTGGAATCCCAAACTTTGAATACGACGCCAAAACGATTGACTTAAGTGAAAAAAACAACCCTTAATTTTTGTGTCTGGATAAATATTTATCACAGCATTCATAGCACCCTTTTCAAAATCTAACATAAATAGTTTTGGTTTAAGATTAGGCATAATCGAATTTAATGCAATAAACATTCGATGATATGTATCTTCAGTTTTATCGGGTAATAGAACGTAAACTAATGGCACTACACTTGTATTAATAATACTATGAATCGTGTAAAGTTGAGTAAAAATTTTTGGAGAACATGAAAATGTACCATCGGCAAACCAACTTTCACTTTTTTTTAATAATTCTAAATTTTTAAACGTCGAAAACAATAAAATCCGTTTACTATTACAATTTTCCTCAAAACTGTCGTATAATAAAAATTGTTGGCCACTTACAGTTTTCTTATATATATCTGGAATAATTAGATCTGTTGCTGTTGCCGGATTAGGTGGTGCTAAATTTGTTTGCTTTCTTGTACGCTGTACAATTCGTTTTAACTGTTTTATTGAAGGTAATTGACTAGCAATGTTAATATCAGTCTAAACAATTTTTAAAAATATTAAATTATCATCAATTATAAATAATTAAAAATAAGTACATACTTTTGATGTAACTGCTCCAAGAACAGCATGTGTGTTTAGTTGTGATGTTTTAGCGACTTCTTTTACTTCGTTGATAAACTCTTTACATTTTATTTTTGTTATATCGGGAACATGGTTATGATCCGTATATTTAATAACACTGTCACCTAATGTATGAACACGACCACGGCAACTTAATATTTTATAATCATTACACTTCCAAATAATTTTTTCGTTACTATTCTTTTCTTTACGATGAATAAAATTTTTGTACACTAATAATTTTTCACTTTTTTGACTTAATACATATTGCAATGACATTATTGAAACACACACGGACGACACGATGCACATTAAACTTCAAACGTGTACTAATCAACCAAAAATATAATTTATATCAAACTGTAATATTCACGTTACCTATGTTTCGCATTTTTCGCAATTCGCATTTCATGTTATCGCGATCAAATTGCCCACGCTATTTTTATACCGCGATTAAATTACTCGCGACCAAATGACGGCGCTTTTATGACGCGCGCTCATTTTACCGCGACCAAATGACGTAGATTCATTACAGGCAGTATATTATCTGGCGGATACTTTTGAATGTAGTTATTGCTACGTACATAAAGCGTTTTTTTTCAATTTTTTTTTTATTTTTGAAATTTGTGTATTTTATTGTTTTTTAAATAAATGACACAAAGAAAAATTGAGTGAAAATCTAGAGTCTATAGATGATAGAGAAAATGAATGTCAAACGTGTAATCGACTAATAGTTTCATGGAACTGTATTATGATACAACGCCCAAATTGAAAGACTTGCTAGCCAAATACAATCAAACATCTTTAAAAAATGTATCTTTATCAAATAATAATACTTAATTTCAAACAACTCAGATTTCTTCAGATTACCTGCTATTCCTCGCGAAACCCAACGACTAAAAGTGGTGCTAATTATTGCAAAATAATTTTTAAATTGCAAGTTCTATTCGTGACTGCAACTTCGCGACTATGTATGTGGTAAATAGTGGAGCGTTAGAGGTACGCAAGATACGTGTTTGTTATATAATATGAATAATTAATATGTTTATATATTTTTATTATTGACGAATTATCTAATTTATGAATAATTTAAAAAGATAAATTTATTATTTGGGATTCTTATGATAAATTGTATGAGGTTGTAAGAATATATATTTAACAATTTTAATTATCCTTAAATCATAATCTGAACTATAATAGGTATAGGTTAAATTATTGATTTAATTAATTATTTACATTTTTTAGGAAAGATATTAGGTAATTAAAGAAATATTAAATTTTAATACTATATACGTATAATAATTAATAATTTTAACTTCATTGGTGAAGATTAGAGATATGCAATTTACGTGAATTTTATTTTTTGTAATTTACCGTAAATTCGGTAAATTTTGATATTTATAGTTATGTAGTTTGTAATTATAAAGAAACACATGATATTTTTTTCTGTAAGAAAAAAATTACCGGTAAAATTGAAACTGGCAAATTTACCTGGCCGATAAATTTAATAGGTGTTCACATTAGTATTAAAATATATGTGGTAAAATTTTGGAACAGTTACGTTAATTTTTCTAAAAAATATAGGATATGGAATATTTCTTAAAATTCTTGTCTTTATATATATATTACGTACAAAGTCCGAATTTGTAAAACGATTTTTGTACATTTCCCAAAGTGTACATAATTGTAATTTGTTGTACACAGTATATATTTCAAAATAACTAATATATTATAATAAGTATTTCAAAACATATAAGTATAAAAAAAGAAAAAAATAGTTTACATAGTATATTATATTATTTTAAATGAAATATCAGAGGTATAAATATATAATATACTATTATACATCAAGTAATAGTTAAAATAATAATATAGTTATGGTAAAAAAGATAATTATAATATTGGAAAATACAAATGTATTAAATCAAAGTATAGTAGTTAAAATAGTTAAATAGTCTGATATTTCATTTAAAATAATGTATACTATGTAAACTATTTTTTTTTTTTTTTTTTGTATATATTTTTTTTTGGAATACCTATTATAATAATACGTATATTTGTTATTTTGAAGTATCTACTTTATACAACAAAAATAATATACACTTCGCGATTTGTACAACAATTTTTGTACAATTTTCGAAATGTACAACGTTATTTGTACAATATATGTAATTTATACAACAAATATGTAATACACTTCCGGAAATGTACAAAAATCATTGTACAAATCGCAAAATGTACAAATTCGGACTTTGTATGTAACATATATTATAATGTTTGATAAAATAGGCAGTTTTGGGTCTTAAGGTTTGAAAATTTTCCTGAAGGATACTCACATACTACTTAACGTGATATCAAAATATTAGAGAAATCTCAAGTCTCAATTTTTTTTTTTATTTTTTTTTTTTAAAGTTGATTTTTTTAATTTAAACGAAAATCTTAGAACCCTTAGAAGTATTCTTCTAATTATTTTTCAATGCTCTTACAATAAAAATTAATAGAAAAGTAAACAATTTTTATTGAATCATACTGATATAGTGATATATATCTTAATGTTTTTAAAATAATTAGAAAAAGTTCAAGACTCATTTTTTTTTTTTTTTTTTTTTTGTATACTCGTATATATAATTGTTTAAAGGAAATTTCAGTAAAATCCATGGTATTTATATGGATTCCTCATATTAATATATTTCAATGTTATACAATTATATTAAACAAAATTGACAAAAGTTTTTTTGAAAATTTTATTGAACTTGAAATACAATTTACTTAACTTGGTTCCAATTAATTGTGAATTTATTACATTCATGTTTTTTTTTATATAGCTGTTTAAATTAAATAAAAAAGCAAGGGAAGGGATACAGGTTTAAAAAAAATATTGTTGAATTTTATAACAATTTGATTGCATTGTTAATTATTATTACATTATATTCGAAAAACGATTTTGAGCTTAGTACTATCAGATTTGGGTATTTAGTTTACTCATTAAAGGGTTTTATGATAAATTCTTCATATTGAACGTAGAGACTGATAAATGTAAATATTTTAATCGGTACATATATTATCTGATGAACTTCTCTCAAAATCGTTTTCACCAATGTACCTAATAATTTATTATTGTATTCAAATTGTAATCAAAATTCAACACTATCCTTTTTATACCTATATCCCTTCGCTTGATTTTAGATTCTGAGCGTAGCGAAGAATGTTTTGGTTTTACAATGATGTGTGATTATTTTTTGTTTTTTTTTTTTATGTCTGTGTACAAAAATATTACCCGAAATAATGCTCCGATTTTCACAAATAGGGTATGTTTCCGGTAGCAAAGTGGACGTACTTGGTACTTTACATAGGTCATTTTTTGAATTTCTCAAAATTGACGCTATGCGGTAGTAAAAACGGCGAAAAAATGACGAAAAAACTGCATTCTTCGCGAAAAATGAAATTTCGACGAATTCGATTTCTATATTTTACGATAACTCAGGCAATTTTTAAGTTAGAAACTTGAAAATTTTTTTGGGTGTTCACATAGCTATTATATATATGTGGTAAAATTTTGGAACCGTTTTTAAATTTTTTTACTAAATATAGGACTTATAGCTGTTTTAAGTTGATATTTTTAGTTCAAACGAAAATTATAATCTGACTTAACTTCGCTCAGAATCGTTTTTTCGAATGCAATGGTTTATCATTGCATTCAAATTCTAAGTAAAATTAAACGCTATGATCCGCACACCTGTATCCTGTGCGGCAGGAGTATCAGCTCTTTTTTTAGATTTCCTTTCTTAAAATATGAATAAAAATAAAGAAGGTTTTATTTTATTCTACAATTTGTTTTATTTATAATAATTTGTTTTCGTATTATTTTTATATTCTTAGTTCCAAGAAGTGACAACTTAACAGATCAAGAATATGCAGACTTATTACTAAAACGTAAAATTATTATTTATACTAACTATTAATATTTTACCAATCTAACAAATATGTTTTTAATTTAAAATTGCATGGTTTAGAATATGAATAAATTTTTAATTATTATTTCAATGAATTATTTCACCACACTTTTGGATAAACCATGTTATCATCTTCGGAAGTCGGTACTCACCATTCACCAATAGCATACATATAATTTATATATATAATATAGTAAATATATTTATACATAAGTATTTTAATGATAAAATATTTCATTTGCATGTAATTTTCAAATACTATGTATATATTAAACATATTGTATATTTTTACACTACTAATATATTTTTGGATTTACATTATATCAACTTTTTTATTCTTTCGTCTTTACTTAAAAATATTTTTGAATGAAAAGTATGTATTATGTTTATCAAATATTATATTTATATTTATATTATATTATGTTTAATAGATCATAAGTGGTTTTATACTTTGATATCTAGTGAGTTACACTTTTTATCTTGTACCCTAATTTAAATAATAAATTATTATATAACAAATTTATATATTGGTACATTGAACATTGAACAAAATATATTCTTGTAGGTAATTAAATGGTTTTATGATATTTTCTGTTAATGAATTTTAGAACCATTATGATACGTTATTATTAGGGAACGGACTTTAATGCAATAAAACATAAGAAAAATGTCCTAAAAAAATACGACTTAATGCTTTAAAAAAATGCTTTAATATCAAAAAAATGCACTAAAAAAATGCCCCAAAAAACTTTAAAAATGTATTTAAGTTCAATAAAAACACAATTTTGAACTTAAAACTTATAAAAAACACATAATTATGAAAAACTTATCTGATAGAAAATATTTAAATACAATAAAAATAAAAATTAATAGGTATATCTTATGTCATCTTTAGGTACTAAATTGCGTGTAATAATATGTTGTAACTTATATGTGACTACACGTGTCAACAACAATTTCGTCTGGGTTTATCCTGATCGGTAAAGACATAATAAATATTTATTTTTATTTTTTTAGAACGAATGTTTATATATTTTTATCAAATTTTATCCATTTCTATATAAAAATGACTTAAAAAAATATAAAATGCACTAAAAATGTCAAAAAATGCTCTAAAAATGTAATAAAGTCTTAAAATGCCAAAAAATGCAAAATAGAAATTACATTTTTTAATTCCTTGATGTATGAAATGAACTTTCTGCTTGGAAAGCAATGTTTTCGGACATTCAGAAAAAAATGCAATTTGCATTCAAATCCGTTCCCTAGTTATTATAATGATATAATATAAGGTCCATATAAATATTTTCCAAACTACAAATTTTTGATCTCGTATAAAATCCTAAATAGAGTAAATAACTTTATGAATTGGTAAGTGGTAATAGTGGGATTGTGTAAACACTAAACATAAGTGGGTTTATTTTTAAAAACTAGAGTAGTAGAGATATTATATAGTTGTTATGAAATATACTACAATGGACTTTGGATCAAATTATATGATAATATTTGATAAAGAAATTGAGTGATAACTAAATATATTGAATTTTGACTATATCTATCATTAAAATAATTGTACTCATATTTGTCAATTTTCCCACAAAAACTTATTATTATTTGCCTATGTATTTATATAAATTATTAATTTAAAATTAATATATTAAATAATAATAAAAACTTTTACAAGTCAACAAATTATAAATTGTAATAGAAAATTAAAATTATTTACAACATTTTATAAATTTTAATGTATTCGAAAAATACTTATATTAAAATACTTATATTTGTTTATTTCTCGATTCTCAGCTAAACCATTAATTGGAGAAGTTATAGCTAATTTTCATCTGAGAAATGTAAGACTTGGTAAGACATTTCTGGCATTTAATATATCAACATTTTTTTCTAAAAATCATATACGCATGGTACAAAAGAATATTTTATTGGTAAATGAAATAATTATTGAAGTTTATGTATTTTTTTTTGTATTAATAAACATTTAAGAATGTAAAATTATGATATTTAGATAATTTAATAAATAGGAAAGAAATAAGAAAAATGCTCTTATATACTTTTCTATAATTTTCCAATTCATAATTATATATAAAATGCAGGTATGTAAAAAAATATTTGTTAAAAGGAAGCTCCACAAAATTTATATTTTTATTCAAAGAATAGGATATTTCTATAGAGACCGACAATGATAAATAATAATTGGGAATTTTAGAAAAACATTTTTTTAATAATAATATATATTTTAGTTAGGTATACAAACAAATATTCATTTTAAATAAATTTAAATATTTTAAACCAACACATTATTAAAATATACCGTTTTGAAAAAGAACAATCCATTATCATGGATTTTAACGTTTAACTAAATTAGACAAGATTTGAATGATAATGGGTATTTTTACCCATTATTAGAATTATTATTATTTTTATTAGAGCTTCTTCTTATTATTTAGTTTTAAATTTTAATTTAATAAAGGTCTTCAAATCAATCCGGTTATAAACATTAAAACAAAAACAATGTTTGCAAATATTTAAATATCTATTTCTAAAAAATAATGACAACTATAATTTTATGATAACTTAGGAAAAATTGAACTTAGAAATATAAAAAATGTATTGGGTGTTATATTACGTATATATATAATAAAATTGTCAAACTCTTACGTTGATATTTAAATTTAAATAAGTATGTGAAGATTTAAATCAATTATAATTTATAATCGTTAGATAGACTATGACTATATTTGACTGAATTTAGATCAAAATATTTTTTTTTTTTAATGTGCTACTTTATAACTGTATTCAAATCGTAATAAAAATACAACACTATCCTATACTATCACCATTATCTTTACTAAAATTGTATATTGTCTTTATCATTCTTATCTTTATCACAATATTATCTTGTTTTCTTTTCTTATTAATATTAACTTGGATGTTTTAATTTAGGCTTTGCACCAATGGCATTGAGTAATTTAGAAATATTCTACAATGATTTTACTGAATACATTTCTCTAACTGGTAAGATATGTATTAACAAAGAAAATATGTAAATATAAAAATAAAAATAAAGATAATAAATATGTTTTATCATTTAATATTCATCATTAATTTTTATATAAACAGATTAATATTTTTAAATTACGAAAAGTTATAAACTTTAAAGATATTACCAAAAAATATAATTAATAACACGGAAAGCAATCCGTTAAACTTCGTCAACAGACTGTCGTCCATTATTAATTTTTTGATATATTTGAATAAATCTCCCCTGTATTCTCCAATATTTATAACATTCGGCATAGTGTCCTAAATTCCTAATTAATGCTTTTTTTATAAATTAATTATTAAATAATAACATACAAAACATAATGATTATAATAACTTATAAACAGTGTTAGGAACAGATAACAAAAAAATCATCTGGATAAAGATAAAGATAACAACACTAAATTTTATCTAAGATACAGATAAAAGATAAACAAATTAAATTCATCTAACAAAAAGATAAAAGATAAAAATATTTTATCTAGATAAATAACAGATAATTATAGAAACTAAAATTAAAACAACTAGGTAATTAAAAAAAATATATAATATACCTTCATGCAAGTTTATGTCTATATTAAAATATGTTTACTTTTGGCTTTATTAATTATATCATGTTGTGTATCACCAAAAATATTTATAAAATTCTGGGAAATAACACTGGTCATGAGTCATATTTCTCGCGACAGTAATATACTAATATAGGCTACTTATATAAATTAATTAGTTTATTATAAACCAAATATAGAATATTAATTATTTATAACTAATAAGTAATAAGTACCTACTAAATAGGAATAATTAATAGTCTCTTCAGAAAAACGTCATATATTTTTAGCCCTGGATGTTATTTTACGTACACGTTGTGTCTGAGATAATGAGAATAAAAATTAAACATTTTGAAACAGATCCATCTAATTATCATCAAAAAATTTATCTTGTATAATTATTTATCTAGATAAGTTAAATTTTTATCTAAAATAAATACTTAGATAACTTATATTTATTTATCTAGATATAGATAAAAGATAAAAAAATAATTATCTAGATAATTTATCTAGATAAATTTATCTAGATAAGTCCTAACACTGCTTATAAATGCATATTACATATTCCTAATAAATAATAATATACCGACATATTAATTGTCATGAATGGTATACTATATAGGAACAATGTGTTACAAAAAATAAATAAATAAAAAAAATAATATAACTAATATTACATATATACATCTATATTTCAAGATAGATATTTCTGTAGTATAATTCAATAATCTATATTTCAAGATAGATATTTCTGTAGTATAATTCAATAATCTTTTAACCATCCGGATCTCCTTTTCTAACGCTCGGTTTTTTCGACTCATTATCCATCGTCTGACCTTCACCACTTTCCATAGCTTCAGTAACTTCTTAGAGCTTTTTATCAGTTGATTGACTTTGTATGCACTTTTTAGTGGAGTCTATCAAGGTCTCATGATAAGTGAAAACTTTCAGCTGGGCCATACGCGATGTAGTTGCATACTGGCACCCATCACTAGTACTGTAGTTACCCGATATTCCTCGTTTAGTAACACCTTCATAATGACTACCCTTCTGTACGATGCAAAACAAGAAGGTACATTTAAATCATGTAGATGGGCTCAACTACTTCTCCTGATTTATATTTTGTTAGAAAAGATAAGTGTAAAATCACCCTAATAGCAAGTCTTCAAATACTAAAAGAATTCCCAAAGAGTCAACATTTTTCTGTTATAGTAGGAGTCTAAGCCTCCCCTTAGTGAGCAAACCAAAAAATAAATAAATGGAATGTCAGAAAAGCAGATTGGGACAATTATTCAACTTACGTGGAAGAAAATATAAATCCTATTGAGTCTTTACCTAATAACTACGAGAGGTTTACAAAACTAATTAAAACGGCAGCTGGAAAAGCTATTCCCAGCAGGTCACAGACAAGATGACATACCCCGCTGGTCAAAGGAATGCGAAAAATTGTTGTCTGAGTATGAACAATCAAAGTACGAAGTGACAGCAGACCGATTAACAAAACTACTCGATGAGGAACGACGACAAATATGGGTTAAAACTGTGGAAGAGATGGCCTTCTTTCACTCAAATCGGAAAAGCTGGGACCTGTTAAGAAAGCTTGGCGCTTCCCAACAAACTGGGAAAGGACATGGCATAAGACCAAATGCAATTGCAAGTAATCTCTTCAAAACCTCAAACAACAAACCTATTAAACAAAAGAACATTACAACTGCAAGTGAATATAAAAAAGAACTTGAGAGTTGCTAGGATAGATCTACTTAAATGGATGACTTTATTGAAAAAGATATACAAATTGCCTTTAAAAACGTAAAAAATTGGAAAACTGCAGGCGCAGACGGAATCCTCCCAGAATTAATAAAAAGCTGAGTCCTAAGAGCTGATCTTGCATCTCACCGTTCTTCATGAATATGACCATGGGTGTCTTCCTAAAATATGGCGTGAAGCAAAAGTTGTAGCCATATTGAAACCTAATATAACAGGAGATGTACAAATTCATCTATTGATGTATACAAACTATTTGAGAGACTTCTCTAGAGCGAATCTCACCGCTACTAGAGGCACTGCTACCGAACTTTAGCTTAAAATCGGTGACAGCAATGTTTAAAATGAAGAGTGCTTAAGTACCTAGAAATCAAACTCGACAGGATGCTAACTTATAAACAACACCTTGATTCAACAAAAAACAAAACAAAATCGCGAAATAACATTATCCGATAAATTAGCTGGGACTTTCTGGGGTTGTAATGCAAGCACGTTGAGAATTTCTGCACTATCCTTAGTGTTTAGTGTAGCTGAATACTGCGCGTCCGTTTGGATGAGGAGTGCCTGTTGTAAAAAAATTGATGTCCAATTAAATGTAGCCATGAGAACAATCACAGGGACAGTTAGGAGCACTCCAACCCAATTGGCTACCTGTTCTTGCATATATCGACCCCCCAAATGTTAGGAGACAAAGAGCTTCCCAAAGTACCATCAATAAAATTAAAAGGAATGCTGACTTGCCAATCTACAACGACTTAGTACATCACTCAAATAAACGGCTTAAATCCAGACGCCCCATATGGGAAGAAGCCACGACCAAAGATGATCCACAGGTTGAATAGAAAAGTTCATGGTTAGAATCCGACGTACGAAATTCACCTCTGATCAAAGATCAAACAGCAGAAACACCAGAATTTAATTTAACGCGTGCCTTGTGGACCACATTAAACCCCATTAGAACGAAACAAGGAAAATGTAATTACCTACTACACAAATGGGGTATGTTGGAATCCCTTTATGCAGCTGTAGGCAATAACAAATTATTAGGCACATAGTAAATGATTGCCCAACAACGAAGTTTACGGAGGTTTTGAGGAAATCCACTCAGCTATCAATGAAGCCATGATGTGGATGGAAAATTTAGATGTGCGCCTATGACCCTGTTCAAGCCTAATCGGAGAGAGAAAGAGAAGTGTCCTATGTTACCAATTTTGTTACATAATTTATTTTTTACTGTTTTTTATTTTTTATTTTTATTTTAATCTTTTATTTTAATGTTAGCCCCAGAAAAATATATGCCAAACCCATATTATGCTAACATATATTCTACATTAAAAAATATATATATTTAATCAAAAATAATTAATTATTTATATATATTTAATAATAAATGGAATATTATACTTTGTAGTTTAAGTATTAATGTATTATATTAATATTATTATATTTTATAATTTATGTTTTTTTTAACTGTGAAATATTTCATTCATGAACATTGATAATTTTAAATTGTATAATGTTATTGTAAACATATATGTAAATATGCAATACAATGAAAGAGAGTTCGTAATTATTTACGCAAGGGACATTATTCTCTATCAATGTATTGTATGCTCTATGATCAGTGATCACTTAATAATGTCCAAATCGAAAGAAAACAAACATTAATTAATTAAAAGTGGCATGGGTATCAGTGCGAGAATGCTCATTTATATATATTATATCCAAATATGAATTATTTATAATTAATTTATATTTAATAATATGAAATATTTCATTATACACGTATAATTATTATTTTATTACACATAGTAAATACTTCTGGAAGTAGTCATTTAAGTAAGTTAATTAAATAAATTGTATAATATCAAATTTTTAAATTTTAACATAATATTATATTTCAATTTTATCAATAAAATTATATTATTAACCTATATTGTTAAGAAACGAGCCTAGTGTATCATCAGGTGAGCGGTGCATCGAATGGTTTTTGAGACCACGACATGTCTGCCGCCGTATTATCGCGACCACGCGCTACATGAAGTTTTTGTGAAAATTCTTCGAATACGGACGTGCACCAAACCACCGCCGCAGCCGCCATCATCGGCCGATACCGGTGTTCATTGGTCCCATCGGCTAACATAGGTGAACCCGCCTCCCAGCCTCCGTTATTACCGTTGACATCAGCGGATACTGGCAATTCCGTCTAGGTACTACCTCAAACGGATTGACTCGGATAGATATCCTGTCAGTCTGAGTGAAGTTGCGTCTCGTATTATCTCAAACATTTTTTTATATTTTTAATGAACTCTAAATTTAATTAATCTCGGAGTGTTATGCGCAATATTTTACACAATAATTATTCTACATACGCGCGTTCATCCTTTTAGTATACGCGTGATTTAAATATCCATACGAGCGTCATATATTTATATATACCATATACGTATAAAATATAATATATATTTAATATTATGTTATTTCGCCAATACAATGGTCATCGGGTCATCATAAGTACATCAGATGAGTTCGGAGTATGTTACTATAATTTGTTATAGGTACCTATAATATATCTATTTTGTACAACATTTTATGATATTTATTCTTAGATATTAAGATATCGTATATTTAAAAAATACTGTCTTTACATGTAAACACTGTTATAATAATTAATGTGTTATGTAACCATTTAATTGTAATTATTTTGTACAATTTTATTTCTAAATACAGCCCACTATTTAATCAATTTATTAATTCCTAAAACCCGTATACGTCTAATACACTAGACCTAGTTATCATGTAAATATATATTATTAGTTTTATTTTATTATGACAATTACAAAAAAGTTAAAATATTAATACTTATTCCAATGTAGATATGTTACAATATTATTAGTCAATTATTGGTGTTATTAGGTACACGCAATATTGTATTAAGAGCAGCAATGATGAATATTAACATTAAATTAAAAAATTTCTATATTACATAACATTATATTATTTATTAAATTAGGCACTATATTATAATTAATAACGTAATTTAGGAATTAATTTTATTTGTGTACACAATATTCGAGTTTGGTTTAAAAATATTTTAGGAATGCAAAGAATGGCAATGAGATACTACGTATTATAGTGAAACTTTTATTAATATTATCACCGTCGTAACCATGATAATAAAAAACTTAGTAATAAACATAAAAATATCGCAACTTTACTAAATAATTATTGATTATATACTTCTGTTTTTTGAGGTTCACCTTTTCTTACCCCAATGGGGATATATTTTATTTTTTTTATTTTGTATTGGTTTTACAACGATGTGTGATTTTTTTTTGTTTTTTTTTTTTTTATGTCTGTGTACAAAAATACTACCCGAAATAATGCTCCGATTTTCACGAATAGGGTATGTTTCCGGTAGCAAAGTGGACGTACTTGGTACTTTAATTAGGTCATTTTTTGAATTTCTTAAAATTGACGCTATGCGATAGAAAAAACTGCGAAAAAATGACGAAAAACTGCATTTTTCGCGAAAAATGAAATTTCGACGAATTCGATTTCTATATTTCACGATAACTCAGGCAATTTTTAAGATAGAGACTTGAAAATTTTTTTGGGTGTTCACATAGTTATTATATATATGTGGTAAAATTTTGGAACCGTTTTTAAATTTTTTTACTAAATATAGGACTTCGAATATTTCGTAAATTTCTCGTTTTTACGTATATAATGTTTGATAAAATTAGCAATTTTTGGTATTAGGGTCTGAAAATTTTACTGAAGTATACTTACATATTGCTTAACATCATACTAAAATATTGGAAAAATCCCTAATCTCAATTTTTTTTTATAGCTCTTTTAAGTTGATATTTTTAGGAAAACGAAAATTATAATCTGACTGAACTTCGCTCAGAATCGTTTTTTCGAATGCAATGGTTTATCATTGCATTCAAATTCTAAGTAAAATTAAACGCTATGATTCGCACACCTGTATCCTGTGCGGCAGTTTTTTTCTATCGCATATGATCAATTTTGAGAAATTAGAAAAATGACCTAAATAAAGTACTAACTACATCCACTTTTTTCTTATATTGAGGATATTATATTGAAATTACAAAATAAATTGTACAAAATATTTATTATTGACTAATATATTAATATTTATTAGGATTTAGCCCGTTTATTTATAACAATTAAATAAATAAATATATACAATATACTTACTCCGTTACTCGTATATGAGTACTTACTAATATGTATTATTTACTAAATTTTACAATAATTTAAAAAGACTCGATTTTATCTTATCACTTAAAATAATATTCTGATAACGCGAGTCTTCTTACGAGTATAAGGTTTGCCATTTTGATTTCAATTTGTTCCCTTAATCATAGACGTATACATCTATACGATCTATATCTATCATAGATGTATACGTCTATGCCCTTAATAGATAAAAACCACAAATTCTATGATAATAATGAATACGAATAATTATTGATAAGAAATTAAGTCCGCGCACATGCGTGATAAGGACTTGGAGCTAGAGAGATTTTCCTGATGTTCAGGCAAACGTATTTCCATGATAAAATAAATAGGTATTATCGGCAACTATACGTTTAAATATAACGAAAATTAAAAAGAGAATATAATATATTGTTATTATACCTAATTATATTATATTATTATCATGCAATGGCGTACATAGGCATAGGGGTAGGATTGTAGGGTTCTAACCCCCCTCCCCCCGAAATTTTTTTACTTGCAATTTATATTTATTACTTTAATGATAAAAGTCATAAAATAATATACTAGTAAATGATTAAATAAGTTTAATTGATTAGGTAAATCAAAAAAATATATAGAAAAATAAATTAAATCATCTTTGTTATTATAATGTTTATTATAATTTTTTCGGCTGATTTTATTTTATTACAACAAATTGGTTACTTTTAGATTCTAAGCGAAGCGAAGAATGTATAATTTATTGCTTTTACAATGATGTTTATTTATTTTTTTTTTTTATTTTGTAGACTCTTTTACTACCCAAAATAATGCACCGATTTTCACGAATAGAATAGGATGTAGTTGGTACTTTATTTGGGTCATTTTTCAAATTTCTCAAAATTGACCCTAAGCGATAGAAAAAAAACTACGAAAAAATGACGGCATTTTTCACAAAACTGAAATTTCGACGAATTCGATTTCAATATTTCACAATAACTCGGGTAATTTTAAAGTTAAAAACTTAAAAAATTTTTTGGGTGTTCACATAGCTACTATATATGTATATGTAGTAACATTTTTGAACCGTTTGGTTAAATTTTCTACAAAAAATAGGACTTTGAAATTTTGAATATTTTGTAAAATTATCGTTTTTAGCAATATAATGTTTGATAAAATTGGCAATTAATGGTATTAAGGTCTGAAAATTTTACTGCAGTATACTAATATATTACTTAATATCATACTAAAATATTAGAAAAATCCCTATTCTCAATTGGTTTTTATAGCTGTTTTAATTTGATATTTTTAATTCAAACGAAAATTATAATCTGACTGAACTTCGCTCAGAATCGTTTTTTTCGAATGCAATAGTTTATCATTGCATTCTAATTCTAATTTAAATTAAGTGCGATGATTATCACACCTATATCCCATGCGGCAGGAGTATCAGGTCTTTTTTTTTTTTTTTTTATCTTAAATAGAACTGTAGGCAGTATATTTTAAGTATACTAAAAATTGGAAACGGCTGTAATTAGCCTTATCAGTATCTAATCAACTATTCAGTGTTTGTAGAATCGAAAATACCAAAGAGGTATAATTATATACCTTATGGCTTATACCGTTTATTTTTTTCTGTGCCTCTGGTTTATCATGGTTTATAGCTCTATGCAATAAACGTGCTTTTTTTTATTTGATAATATATTTTTTTTTAAATAAAAATATTAATTTTTATTAATTGTGTTTATAATTTATATTTCAATATGCATATATACGAGCCTAATAAAAAGAAAGCAAGAATTTTATTTTCATACTTTGGTGAACAGGTAGATTAAAATATAATTTAAAACCTACTGTTTGATTTGTATATAACATGTAATATTAGTTTATCAATTCTATTATATATTTATATATTGACAGAATAACAAAGTATCTGTATCTACAAATTTAACTAGCAATAAAAAAGAGGTACACAAATTCTTATCATAGATTACATTTAAGATTAAATCTATAAGTTTTATATATATTTAAACGTCAATCGATCTAGGACATTATTGCATGACCGAACTGGTGTAACAATTTCGGCGTTATTTTATAGTAGTATGAAAATACATATTTTAATTATTTTGTATTATATTATTGATTTTATTTATAAATAGAGAAATAGTAGGGGGTGAAGGGGTCGAAGCCCCTTACGAGTCTATAATAAATCAACAATGAGAACCCTACCCGAACTAAAATCCGGCGTACGCTACTGTAGATTACTATAGATTAGAATTTTACAACCAATAAAAGGTGTAGAAGTTAACATAAAGAATAAAGTCGGGATACTTTGTGAGAAATGCATATCAAAATGAAAATGTTGTTGACATAGGTACCTATTTATTTTGTCATGCGTACTACAACGATCTAACTTATCAACGCGAAAAAACATAATATTTGAAAATATTGTATACTTACATAAATTTGGTCTTAAACACCCGATGTGTATATTAAAAATAATACCTATAACTTATAAATTATGCTACTTTCAGGGATTACTGGTAAGTATATTCAATTAAATTTAAATCTTCTTAATCATACTAACATAGAGAATATCATAATAAAATTCAAATGAAAAATGAAAAAAATATTTGTATACAATGTATATATATATATATATATATATAGAAAATTATAGTTATTTTTATTAATAATGGATTAAACATTATTGCAATTCGGTAAGGGTAATATTAGTATAATTGTTTAAATTCCAAATTGCATATTATAAAATGTCTAATATTAATAATTATAATAATTGATAGTAGTAGTATTATTTAATTAGATATACTATTATTTTATTTTTAAATTAACAAATGTTCAATTATAGTAATTAATTGGAAAATCAATTAATATTATAGTATTATGGTAAAATATTATAAATATGTATTAAGTTATATTATATCAAGATCTGAATAATACTCACATGATATTAACGGATGATCGTATAGCTTTAATATTTGTATTTTATTATATGAATGATTAATATTATTAATATAATTTGAAGCATTGAAGCGGGATATGAAATGTTTTTAAAAATGAATTTTTATACTTTCTTTATAGAATATAGATAGGTGGTACACAGTCTTGTAAAGTATTTGAGTAAAAGTACCTATTTAAATAAAAGTATTCAAATACGTATTTTAAATACTTTTCAAATGTATTTTATATTTAAAATCAAATACTTTTTTTAAATATTTTTTATTATGGATCGACATTAATATTTAGTATTTACTATTTACAATTTGTCATTCGATTTTCGATATAATATAAATATAAAACAATCATAATAAGCCGTAATATTATATTATTTATACCTGGGTTTATAACTACTATATAATATCTTATGTGGTTCATTATATATTGTGTTCCTATTGAAATGGACATATCGATACAAAATATTACATACTAAATCAAAACTAAAATTTCTTGATAGGTAATTTATTAAAGTTATAAATAAAGTTACAAGTTATAAAGTTATAAAGACTATATAAAGTTCGTATGGTATTAATTTTAAAAATAAAATAAACCGAAAACAATAATATGCATGTTTACGTGCCACGATATCATGTACCTACGTAAATATAGAAAATTCATAAATATAAAACTATAGAACATGATAATAATCGTTTATAACTATATAAAATAGCAATACGAGACAAACATTAATTAATATAATACATGCATAATATTTATTAATTAAAAAATATTTATATAAAAGTATACTGATAGTTAATATTAATTTTATAAAATGAATAAACCATGTAATTAGTTAAAATTTTGTAATTTATAAAAAAACAAGTATTTGTAACAATGAATAAGAATAATAAATATATATTTATAAAAATTAATACCATGAATCTTAATTTTTAAGTTGTATAAGTGTATTGCGAAATTCTAAATAAAAGTATTTAAAAGTATTTTTAAATACTTTTTAAAAGTATTTGTCTTTGTATTTAAATACTTTTATAATCAAGTATTTAAATACGTATTTTAAATACACTTTGAAAAATTATCTGTATCTGTATTTGAAATACTTTTTGAAAGTATCCTTTACAAGACTGGACTGGTACATGAGATATTACACTTACATACTATAAAATTAAGATGTCCATAAATAATTTTTATTATTTATGATTAATAATTAATTCATAAATTTAATTTTTAGAAATCAAAAATAATTTTTATGAGACCGAATTATTTATTTTACATATCATATATCATTGTAAGTAAAACAAATCTAAAATTATATTACTAATGTTAAATTGTTAAACGTTAAGTATGAGTATAAAACACTATACTACATTCTATACTTATAGAGCGTATAAGTATGAGTGTGAAAGATGTCAACTGAAAATTCATTGACAAAAACTACTTCGATATTTTATTTTTAAGCAAAAAATTTTATGAATCTACAAATTAAATGTAGTGTTTTATTCTTTTATTCTTTATATATATATATATATATATATATGAACATATTCTTTATATATGCCTAATTCATAATCTTTTAGTTACCATAAATTCTTTTTAGGGATGTAAAATTTACCGGTTATTTTAATTGAAAAAAGTAGAGAATATTTCTCTATTTATAAAAAAAATATAGAAATTTAGTATACAATTATAGTCATTATTTGAAAAATACATTTGATTTTATGATTGAACTTATTTCACAACAATTTTATTGATAGAAAGAAGTTGTTGTTTTGAATTTCATAACGAATCATTCATTTTCTGAATCATGTTATATTATATTATTTGGGCTATCTACCATCATATTAAACAAATTATTAAGAGTTTGGTGATCTAGTTCAAGCCAGCTATAAACAATTGTATGTGAACACAAATTTTTTCTCTGAAAATGCAAATCAATTTTTATAAATTGAAATGTAACTGTTCGTCTTAGCTTATGCTAAACACGAATGCCCATCGATAAGTCTGTCTAGTGGATTCCGAAAATATAGTTGGCTAGGCTATTTCTACACGAGATGACATAAAGTTCTTCTATTTATTTAAAATAAAATTGAATCCAGATGTTCACTAAGATGTTTTGAAAATCTGTGTCATGAATTTGAACGAGATCGTATATTTGTATTTGTAGGTCTACCGTCTACCTATAGAGTTATCGATGGGGTCAATCTTTATCATTTTTCTTTGGCAGAATATCCATTTATTTAAAAAATTTCTGTTTGTCAAGTCCTTATTTAGATTAGAGGAACTCAGTGAAGTAATTGTAAGAGATGCTGGACGTTTTATGTTAGGAAATTCAATACTACCAGTTTAATTCTTTTTTTTATATAATGTTAGCATTTGGGTGATCTATTGACCCGTATGAATTATCGGTTGGTTCAATATTGTCATTTTCAGTGTTGGAAGAGTTTACGTTTCGATTATTGGTATTTATTACTTGCGAATTAATAGAATGATTTGTATTAAATTTTTTGCAAGTGATGGACGTACGCACAACAGACAGAACATGTTATTTTGTAAAATATTCTAAATTGAGTCTCTTAGAAATTTATTAGGAAGGAGAACGGAAGTTGTTTCACATTTTCCACAGCCATCCGTCGTTTTTGTACTTGTACTATAGATTATATATAGTAATCGGTTGTCTGCTCAAATTTTTATACGTGCAATTCAAAATGTCTCGAAAAATATTGCACGTAATTTAGTCCTATTTTGAAAAAACCCGCAAGCAATTCAGACATGTCCTAAAAAATACGCGCACGCAATTCGGTTGACAATCAACTTTGATCTTCTTTTTGGCACGCAATTCATATGCAGCCATATTAATATATGTCGTAGGGATATAGTCAAATCAGGCATTTTATCAAATGCCTAGGCAAATAATAATAACAAATATTGTTAGAATACAATTTCACTATTTGCCTAGTCAATTGACTAAATGGTCTAAATGGCTAGGCATTTTACTAAATGCCTGTTGTTAATTAGTCAAATAGTAAAATAACTTATTTTAAAGTTGTACTCTGTAGCCCTATTATATTAGATATCTATAATTATAAACTATATAGTATAATTAACTAAAACTATAATGTAGTATAAGTATGTTATATAAAAATATATTCTACTCATGGTAGAGTAAACAATTTATAACACAGTAATTGGTCGATATTTTTTTTAAAAATTTTACATTCCCAAATTTTAATAAATAGATGAATTATTTTAATTATTAAATAAAAAAAAAATTTAGTTGCATGATCCTGATAATTCATCACCCATTTAAAATTCCTATCGGGTGTCGATTAGTTCAACTTGTCCCTCCCTTACATTAAAATCTGAAATTGTTATAAGTTTTACAACAATACTTTTATTAGACGCTAGTTTTTTGTAATTACAGGTTGCACAAAGATTAATAAATATTTGAAGTGCAGTTCTAGGAATATTATATATATTTTTTTAATTATTGTTTGATTTTATCTCTTCCACCATGATCTGTAGTAATTTCTTTATGAGACTCTCCAATTAGTGATTTGTCGTAATCTCCTTGAGTCCATGGTTTTTTTTTTTATTGTGAATAGCATAGATAGAATTTTATTCTTCATGAAATAATTTTTTATGTACTTCGTTGGAATTTTTCATATTTAAGAATTGAATTTTAATAAACAAAAAATAGGCGGTTCGCACATATGTAAACTTTTACCAAATAAACTCTACACAAATAGCCCAATAATGAGAACAGGTAAAACAAATAAGGATAATATTGTTTGTTTTGAAATTTTCTATGGAATATTGATTGAAAATCTAAATTTATTATAAAAAATATTTTGTTATCTTTATATTAATTTGACAAATTGTAATGTGGTTATCTCTATCACTGGTCATTATTATAAGTAATAATGGCTACAGCGTACAACTGCAAAATAAGTTGTTTTACTATTTGACTAATGCACAACAGGCATTTAGTCAAATGACTGGACAAATAGTAAAATAGTATTTAAACTTTATTTTATTATTATTTGCCTAGGCATTTGATAAAATGCCTGATTTGACTACATGCCTACGACATATATATAATAACGTATTTCCAAAATATTAGTAAAATCTCAAGTATCAAATTTCTTATAATATGTAATTTTAGTAGAAATATAATTAAAATCGATATCCTTCTCAGTTTAATTGATATTTTAAAAAGTACACTACTGTGGAATATGATTTCGTTATTACCTTTTTATTTTGTTTTATAGAAATATTAAAGAAAATTATGAAACAGAAGATAATTGTTATAGCTTATATGGAATGTTTACATAAATGTGTAGTGTAAATAGTGAGAAAATAATAAAAAATGAATACAAAAGGGGAAATATAGGAGTCTCATTAATTTTTAGGAAAAAGAGAAGGAATAGGGTGAAAATATTAGGGGAAATTATTTAGAAGCTGCCACAATCATGATTAAAGTGTCCGATTTTATATAGTAGGAAGGTATAGCGAGAGCCAAGAAAAAGAAAAATTTTTAATATCAAAATATGAATATAAGTATATTTAATTAAGTTTAAATTGTTTTGTTAGATAAGTACTGCATGTAATTGTCTCTTATCTTAGGACTCCTAGCTTAGATTATCGCTCCAAATCAAAAATATCCCCGATTTGTTATGAAAAACCACGCTAGATACATATTATTAATCATTCTCTAAACTTGTTATAAAAATATTGATAATACTAGTGTATAACGGGTAACGTATTATTGTACAAAATATTTTGTTATTATTGTAAAATTTTATAGGTAAAATTCCTCAATCAGAATTTGTAGAATATACTGAAAAACCGGTCCCGAAAAAAAAGAAGAAAGAAAGAGGAGAATCATCTGGTAGTAAAAGATTTCGAGAAGATAAAACATAAATAAAAGTTAATTTTATTATATAAAAAATGGAATATGATGAATAGCTCTAATATTAAAACTAAATAATTTATTACAAATAAGATTTATAAATAATTTTATAAATGTTAATATTACAATTTTTCAAAGAAATTCAAACTAATTTTAGCATCCAAAATTTACCTGTAATGTGTATAATTCAATATATAGATTAAATGTATAAATGTTGAAATTATATTACTTAATTTTCCATCTCCCGAAATAAAACTTTATTCTATCCACACCCCGTAATTAATGCGCTAACTGGATAAGGTTTCACGAAATGTACATTTAAAGTTCAATATACGAAATATATTATGTCATTTTAATATCCATATTATATTGAAATTAAGTTAGTAATAATATGTTTACTCAAATAATATTTTGTATTATTGGAATTGGATAATAAAACTTTTTAAGTATGATTTAGTAACAATTATTAAAAGTAATGTTATTTTTTTTAAAAAATAAAAATTATTTGTTAATATATTTAATTTAATATGTTGCGAATTTAAGATATAAATAATTCAATGTAATGCAATTTAAGAAACGTAATAATTATATAAATGTTAATGTATTCGTAATATTGCATGTTATCGTTATGTTAAAATAATTTTTTTTTTTTTTTATTATAGTTTCTAAATAAAAATATCAATGTCAGTTATAAATAAGAATTATTTTACGAATAAGAAAATAAAGAATGATTGCTGGTCATTAATCTTTTATATTTTAATTTATTTGGATAAGGGTTTATGCATTTTTATTTAAGAATACATAATAAAAACAATGTTGTCAGAATTATAAATGTTAATTTTAGATTCTGAACGAAGCTAAGGATGTATTGGTTTTACAATGATGAATCACTTTTTTTTTTTTTTTTAAGTATATAGACAATTTTACTACACGAAATAATGCTCCGGTTATCACGAATAGCATATGTTTCCGGTAAGAAAGTGGATGTACTTTATTTATATAATTTTTCGATTTTTTTAAAATTGACCCTAAGCGGTTGAAAAAACGACCAAAAAACGACGAAAAAACGGCATATTTCAAATTTCGACAAATTCGATTTCAATATTTCACGATAACTCGGGCAATTTTGAAGTTAGAGACTTGCAATTTTTTTTGGGAGTTCATATAAGTACTATGTATATGTGATAAAGTTTTTCTACAAAATATAAGATTTTGTATATTTCTGAAAATTCTCGTTTTTTTGTATTAATGTTTAATAAATTAGCAATTTTTGGTATTAAGGTCTGAAAATTTTACTGAAGTATATTTTTATATATTACTTAACATTAATTCAAAATTTTAGAAAAATCCCTAGTCTCAATTTTTTTATAGCCATTTAAATTTAATATTTTTAGTTTAAACGAAAATATTATGAAAATAATGACGAAAAAACGGCATTCACAAAAACATGGCTCTATGGGAGTCGCGTGAGGTGTAGTCGGCGAAACATTCCCGAACGCTATCTTGGTGTTAAACACTGTAGCTAGGCATCGCCAGCGGATGGATGACCACCGTTTTGTTTTTTATTTTGCGTTTTCTTTTGCGTTTTTTTTCTTTTTATGTCTGAATCATCATATCAAAATATTAGAAAAATTCATGGTCTCAATTTTTTTTATAGTTATTTATAATTGACTACTCAAAATAATGGTTGATTTTCACGAATAGCATATGTTTCCTGTATGAAAGTGGATGTTCTTGGTACTATAGGTAGGTCATTTTTTGAATTTCTCAAAATTGACCCTAAGCGGTAGAAAAAATGACAAAAAAACGGCATTTCTCACGAAAACTGAAATTTCGACAAATTTGATTTCAATATTTCACGATAACTCGGGTAATTTAGAGACTTGAAATTTTTTTTGAGTTTTCTCATAAGTACTATATATATGTGGTAAACTTTTTAGTCTCAATTTTTTTTTGCTGTTAAAAGCTGTTTAAAATTGATATTTGATTTTTTTTTTTTATATTTTGTTTGTTTTTATAATTCAGTAAAATTTTTAGTTCTTAATGCCCAAAATCTCCAATTTTATCAATTATTATATTTTATTGTTTATCACATTAAATTCATATTTTGTTGGTTAGGTATATTTTATGAAACATTATATACGTAAAAACGAGAATTTTTTCGAAATATTCAAAGTCCAATATTTTGTAGAAAAATTTACTTACCGGTTCCAAAATTTTACCACATATATATAATAGCGATGTGAACAACTATAAAAATTTTCAAGTCTTTATCTTAAAAAGTGCCTAAGTTAATTTGAAATATAGAAATTGTATCTGTCAAAATTTCATTTATCGTGAAAAATGCCGTTTTTTCGTCATTTTTTCGCCGTTTTTCTACCGCATAGGGTCAATTTTGAGAAATTCGAATAATGACCTAAATAAAGTACCAACTACATCCACTTTTATACTGGAAACATACCCTATTCGTGCAAATCGAAGAATTATTTCGGATAGTAAATTTGTACACAGACATAAAAACAAAACAAAAATAAAAAAAAAAATCACACATCATTGTAAAACCAATACATTCTTCGCTTCGCCCAGAATCTAAAAAGATTAAAATCAATCCAAATTACAATATTTTAATTCTATGAATGATACTTCATATGTATCCACACTGTTGATTATTTTATGTATTATATACATTTTATAAACATTTAATGAACTTGACCGGACATGGACTTATATGGTTTCTTCCCCCCAATTATCATTTTATTTAATTACATAAAAATTTAATTGTAATATTTTAAATCAAACATAATTATTTTTGTCAATTATTGTGGTTTAGAATCTTTCCATACTACTTATATTCACTTATTGTGTTGAAATTGAGAGATGGTTACGATAAAAGGACACAAACAAAATTATTTTTTAAAAATTATTTGTCACAAATGAAAAATAATTTGATATATTAGCTTGCTATTCTGTGTCTTGCTCTAAATACAAATAAGTCTTCCATTTTTTCTTGGCATTCTTTAATACTATTAGTTTAGATACTACTATAAATAGTATTAGCTATTAAATAAATATTTTTCCTAAGTTTAAAACAGTATTAATAAAAAAAAAAAATATAATGTGTTAAAATTATAATTTTATTTATTTCAAAATTAATTATATGAACATAAATATATTAAATAAATATAGATATTAAAATATTGATTGAAAATCCTTTTTCAAAACATTAGTATAATATTGAAATTGTAAAAAAAATATTCAAAAATAAGTTAAATATATGTGGTTGTAACAATACAGTATACTTTATCTTACTTAAAAATATACTTATGAGTTATGCTTATGATCATCAAGTAGTATGGATAATAAAATATGGATGAAAATACTACTTTTCATCACATTAGTTAAATAGAAGCGTTAAATCTAGTTTGTAGTATCAAACACAAAATAACGTGATAAGTCGCGCCGGCCATGTGCGAATACAGTGACATTATTTGCGGCAAAAACCAGATAAGTCTGGACTTATCTGATTCTTGCTCCAAAATAGTAAATCCAAATAAGTCATTTTACTTAAGAAACTATACTTATATTATATGGACTTGTATGGTTGTTGCACCAACTTGTAGAGAATTTTTTCCTTTATTTTATGACGTGAAAAAGTGAATTTTTGAAAAATGTGGACTTATCTGGTTTTTGCAGCAAGCCCTTCAATTATGATAAGTCTTTACCCATAAACATTATGCCGTCAAATATGGTAGTTGACAATGCTACGGTTACCGATAACACTAATGAGTCGAGCAATTCTATACTCTTGGTTTCCATGTCTGCTCCCAGCTTTAATGTCATTAATAACTCATTATGGTATAATCAACAATCTTTTCCGTCTGATTATCTTATCTTTAATTTCGTTGATAGTATTGATATATGAAAAATATTTGGGTACATAGCATCAAATTAAGACGTCAAAATTTTTTTTAAATTAATTTTACGGGCATCATTAATATTATACCCGCTAGTTTAAAAAAAAGCCAGTGTGATATTCGACTCTATTGAACATGATAATTTGTGTGTGAAATCTGCATTTTTAATGGATCATGAGATCGGTGCCAGTATAACTTCGAACCTCATTTCTTCTTTTGGTTTAATGAAACTCGATATTGATTTCTCCGATGACGATTTTTGTTAAGGTCTATCTTCACTCTTTCCAATTGAAAGCTTCAGGCATATTACAGTCAATATCAGTGGCATTATTACTTCACTCGCTTAGTTGAATTGAAATTTATTTCTCTCAACCTGTCTTAATACATTACTGTGTTCAACATGATTATTGAAGTCAGTCCGATTATCCGACCTCTGGTTCAGTGCAATCATTGTTTCCGTTTTGGCCCAAAAATTTTGTCGCAGTGACTTTAGATGCTGTAATAGTGGAAGCGTTAAACATTCTATTGACGATTACCCCACCAATTTTGGCACCAACCCTTTCTGTCTTGTAGTTTGTACGTTCTAGACGCAGTGTTTCCCAACCTTTTTTTACTTATCGCCCCTTTTAGATTTTAAAAATATCATACCGCCCCAATCAATTTTTTCAAAAGATTAACATTTAATATTTTAATAAGCTATTTAATTAAAAAAAAAATATAATTTAACATTTAAAGCTACAATTTACCTAATTTTGTATTGAAACGTAAATACGTAAACACCTAATAAAATTACAATAATTTAATAATTAAAACAATACAAGACATATTAATAGGAACATATTTTTTTCATTACTATAATTAATGTTATATTATATTTATAGAAAACCAGACAGAATTTAATAGTAAAATATATTTTTTATTTTTTTCTGTTATAAATCCGAAGTTTGTTTGTTACAGCACTCCATGCTTCTCTATCGTAGCATAATTCTTTCAAGTCCTTGTAACTTCCCTTATTAGTATCCTGCATTATCTATGTTATGTATTCTGATCTTGGTTTTCCTCTTGCAATGTGTCCCTCAACATCTCTTTCAATTATTTTCTTTAATAAAACTTTAATGCCTTATATGTGTCCTATCATCTTGCCTCTACTTGATTGAATACTTTTCCATATTTGTCGTTATTCCTTTATTTTATCTAGTACTTCTTTATTCGTTACCTTCTCAGTCCATGGTATTTTAAGCATTTTCTTGTAGCATCACATCTCAAAGGCTTCTAGCCTATTTTTTTTCTGTTGAGTTTATTGTCCAGTTTTCTGATCCAAATATAACCTTTTAGGAAATTCTTCCTTATCTCCAGGCTGACACTATTGGTGGTTAATATGTGGTTTTTGTCTTGAAATGCTCTTTTCGCCTGTGCTATCCTACAGATGATATTTGTTTTGCTGCTACCATCCTATGTTATATTGCTTTCCAAGAATTATAAAAATTATTTAAATTTTATCAGTGAACATTGCATTTAATGAAAGATTTTTTTTCGTCACTTAAAAGAGTCATGCCTGTTATGGAGGATGGTAGTAATCGAGGCAGTAGGCTGTCCATCCGATGTCAATGCCAGGTTACGGGGATTAGCACCAAGGTAGCTTTCCGCGAATATTGCGCCGACTACATCACACGTCCTCCACTATAGATGATGAGTGATGACAGTTTAAAAAACGTCATTAACTTGACCCGTATAAATATTATGAATTATTAGTTAGTATTTAGTTAGATCTTTGAAGTTATATTTTATGTTAATTGTATCGTTTCACTTTCCTAAAAACTTTAACTAAATTCACAATCTAATATAATAAATAATAATATAAAATATAAAAGTAGGGATACAGGTGTAAATATAGTGATGAATTTTGATTAACATTTGAATGCAATGATAAAAGAAAAAGAGCTGATACTCCTGCCGCACAGGATACAGGTGTGCGGATCATAGCGTTTAATTTTACTTAGAATTTGAATGCAATGATAAACCATTGCATTCGAAAAAACGATTCTGAGCGAAGTTCAGTCAGATTATAATTTTCGTTTGAACTAAAAATATCAATTTAAAACAGCTATAAAAAAAAATTGAGATTAGGGATTTTTCTAATATTTTAGTATGATGTTAAGTAATATGTAAGTATACTTCAGTAAAATTTTCAGACCCTAATACCAAAAATTACCAATTTTATCAAACATTATATACGTAAAAACGATAAATTTACGAAATATTCGAAGTCCTATATTTAGTAAAAAAATTTAAAAAACGGTTCCCAAATTTTACCACATATATATAATAGCTATGTGAACACCCAAAAAAATTTTCAAGTCTCTAACTTAAAAAATTGCCCGAGTTATCGTGAAATATAGAAATTGAATTCGTTAAAATTTCATTTTTCGTTAAAAATGCCGTTTTTTCGTCATTTTTTCGAAGTTTTTTCTACCGCTTAAAGTCAATTTTGAGAAATTCGAAAAATGACCTAAATAAAGTACCATCTACATCCACTTTTACATCTGAAACTCGCTATTCGTGAAAATCGAAGCATTATTTCGGGTAGTAAAAGTGTTTTCAGAATATTTATTTATATGTATGGATTCTAAAATTTTCGTTTTCCTAAAAATATTAACTTAAAACGGCTATAAAAAAAAATTTTGACAATGGATTTTTCTAATATTTTAGTATGATGTTAAGTAATATGTAAGTATACTTCAGTAAAATTTTCAGACTAAAATAACCAAAATTGACAATTTTATCACACATTATATACGTAAAAACGTGAATTTTACGAAATATTCAAAGTCCTATATTTTGGAAAAAAATTAATGTAACGGTTCCAAAATTATACCACATATATATAGTAGCTATGTGAACATCCAAAAAAAATTTCAGGTCTCTATCTTAAAAATTGCCTGAGTTATCGTGAAATATAGAAATTGAATTCGTCGAAATTTCATTTTTCGCGAAAAATGCAGTTTTTTCGTCATTTTTTCGCCGTTTTTTCTACCGCATAGCGTCAATTTTGAGAAATTCAAAAAATGACCTAAGTAAAGTACCAACTACGTCCACTTTGCTACCGGAAACATACCCTATTCGTGAAAATCGGAGCATTATTTCGGGTAGTATTTTTGTACACAGACATAAAAAAAAAAATATATTTTACTTAACAAAATACCAAAAAATAATCAAACATCATTTTAAAACCAATACATTCTTCGCTTCGCTCAGAATCTAAAATAGTAAATGTAATAATCCACAATTAATTGGAACTCAGTTAAGTAAAATATATTTGAACTTCAATCAAATTTTCAAATTTTTTTAAAAATTGTTTGTCAATTTTATTTAACATTATCGTAAAATATAGAGATATAATAAGAAGAATTAATATTAATACTTTAATTATTGATTTTACTGAAATTTAAACTTTAAACACCTATAAAAAAAAAAAAGAGCTGATACTCCTTATTATTTATACACAAAAAAATTAGTGGTATAACGTACTCTTAAATAAAAAATAAACTTTAAACAGCTACAAAATAAAATTCCCACATGGCATTTTTTAACTTTACTATACTTCAGTAATATATTCAGAACTTTAAACCCAAAAGTGCCTGCAATTTTATCAAACATTATAATATAATATATTATTATACTTTATACGTAAATTTGCGAATTTTTTAAATATTCAAAGTTCATTAATTTTTTAAAAATACGATTTAAAATATATAGTACCTAAAAGTATACTTAATAAAGTTTCCATGTCTTTAAATTATAATTTCCTGAGTTATAGTGAAATACAGAAACCGAATTCGTCAAAATTTCAGTTTTCATAAAAAATGCCGTTTTTCATCACTATTTATTCGTTTTTTCTATTGCATAAGTTCAAGTTTGAGAAATCCGAAAAATGACCTGAAAAAAGTACCTACATCCATAGTCCTATTCGTGAAAATCGGAGCATTATGTCGTGTAGAAAGAGTGTATACATACATAAAATAAAAAGACACACATTTTTGTAAAACCAATGGATTTTATCTCTTCGTTTAAAATCTAATATTTTGTTAAGATATTCAACATTTTATTTGTAGGTTCTCATGGATTAAACTGATAATAAATAAATTCTTTCTAAAATAAATAAATTTTCGTGACGATAAATAATATCTTAATTTTATTATTTTAATACAATATAATACAATATCACTATTTATTATTTCTTAAATAAAAAATATAAATATAAATATGACATAACATATTATATATGACTCAAATGAGCTCATCGTCACATATATTATATATGTAATTAAAACATATTTGAATATTATATATTAATAATATATAAATATATATATATATAACTACAAAAGAATAATAAGTTGTTATTCGTTGAACATTGTCAGGTTTAAATTTAAATAAATGTTTTATATGTGTATCTAATATCTAATAATTATTAGTCTATCATTAAAAGTAAAAATGATTTTTATTTACTTTAAATTTATGGTCGCCAATGTATTCATGATTAATATGCAATTTTCAAAAATTAATTGTAGTAAAAATGCAGCAGTTGGCAAGTATTATAATTATAATATAAGAATGAACCATATTTTGATTAGATTATTGAAAGAAATATTAAATTGGTTATAATAAAATTATTACGTACCGATGAACTAAGATATACAAGGTATCAAAAATCTATATACTCATTGTCCTATACTAATATATCAGTGAAAATTGATGATAATTTAAAATAAAATTATATTAAAAATAAGTTGATATTTTAAGTGTAATCATAAATTTAAGAAACCATATATGAGAATTTTTTTTTTTTTATGTCCTTATTATTTCTAAACATATCTATAAAATTGATAAATAAAAAAGTTATTGAAGCCATCTCATATATAGTTTGAAGTTTCTCCAAAATATTACTAAAATCTCAATTTTCAGTTTTTTTTATAGGAGTTTATAGATGAAATTTTAGTATAGTTGATATTGAAAGTATTTATATGAATTCTTCTTATTATTTCTCAATATTTTAAAATAAAGTGAAATAAAATTGATATCAAATTTTGAAAATAATGATAATTTTATTGAAGTTCAAATACAAATTGCTTATCTCAGTTTCAAATAATTATGGATATTACAATTATAATTATTATTTTAGATTTCGAGCAGAGCAAAAAAACTATTAATTTTACAGAGATGTGTATTTATATTTAATTATTATTGTTATTTTTTTTTTTTTTTTTGTTCTTACATATGAAGACAAGAAATAACGCCATACCAGAAATAATAGTTCAACAATTATGAACAATATAAACTTCTGGTTGAAAACTGGATGTATTTTATTAACGTCATTTTTCGAATTTCTCAAATTGGGTCAATTAGGGTCTATTCGATCGGAAAAACTACCAAAAAATGATGAAAAATTCGATTTTTTTACAAAATCTGAAATTTTGGTGAATTCGATTCAGATATTTCACCTTAATTCAGGCAATTAAAGGTTGAGTGTTTTTATCATTTATCATTTTATCGGTTGTTCAAATAGGTACTATTTATATGTGATTAAATTATAAAACCGTTACGTTAATTTTCCTACAAATATATGACTTTGAATATTTTGTAAATTTCTAGTTTTATGTGTATAATATGATAAAATTGTGAATTTTGAGTACTTAAGTCTAAAAATTTTACTGATATAGTCATAATTTTACATAATAAGATACTAAAATATTAAAAAAATCCCAAGTATCAATTTTTTCTTATACATAGCTGTTTAAAATTGATATTTCCATACCAGTATTATTCTCATAAAAACAAAAAATAACAAAAATTTAGGAAAATTATGAAAATTTTATTGAAGCATAATTAAATACTCACAAATTGTTTAACATGATATAAAAATATTATAAAAATCCCAAGTATCAATTTTTTGTCAAGCTGTCATAAGTTGATTTTCTTATTTTAAACGATAATCCTAAAATCCATACCAGAATTCTTCTTATTATTTTTCAATACTTTTACAATAAAATAGGCGAAAAATGTAGAGAATTTTTGAAAATTTTATTGAAGCACACTGATATATATCATAACGTATTTCCAAAATATTAGAAAAATCAAAGGTTTCAATAATTCTTTTTATAGGTGTTTTGAGTTGAAATTTCAGTAAAAACAATATTTTAAGTATTTATATGGATTCTTCTTATTATATTTCAATATACTATACGATTTTTGTTTTGTATCTGTTTAAACTTTAAAGTAAGTATAAGAAGCAAGGTAAA
The DNA here is from genome assembly GCA_021307375.1 of Tetraneura akinire. Lineage (NCBI taxonomy): Eukaryota > Metazoa > Arthropoda > Insecta > Hemiptera > Aphididae > Tetraneura > Tetraneura akinire. Next base: position 1,997,120 of record JAIUCT010000023.1, read on the forward strand.
GGATATAGGTGTGGATGGGAAACAGGTGTAAATAGGATAGTGTTGAATTTTGATTAAAATTTGAATACAATGATAAGTCATTGGAAAAGTGGTTCTGGGATTTGGGCAAAATACAGTCCGATTTGTGTATTTAGATGACTCATATATGGATTTTATACACATATCTATTATCTGACAGAACTTTTGTTTTTCTATTATTCTACATCTAACTGATATTGCATACAAATTTTAATCATAGTTTTATTAACATTATTATTAGAACATGATAAAGCTAAACATAGTACATTAGCATTTGTACTTCAAAACAAGTGGATGAATAGTGATTGATGTTCTCAATAAAAATATTATAAAAATAAATTCTAAATTAAGATTAAATAATTAAAATGTTATTAATTTTATTAATTTTAAATTTTAAATAATAAGAACACCTATCATAATAAAAATGGAAAACTAATTAATCAAACAATAACATACATAATGTATTAGTAACATATTTATTTTATTACTATAATTAGATAATTATTATTATAAAAATAGAAATTAAAAGTTTCCGTGATGACATGTCTGAGGTGTGACAAACGTGTCTTCAGACATAAAAAATATACAAGAAAAAGACACAAATTATTGTAAACCATTACATTTCTCACTTCGCTCTAAATCTAAAATAAGCTAACAACACGGATTTATCTACCAATAAATGACGATAATTCAGTTGTGTAATTAAACTGAAAGTTTGATATACTTTATTATAATATTTTACGATAACTCAGGAAATAAAAAACTTAAAAGCTCAATATTGATTAAAAGTTGTAATGGGTGTTTAATGTTCATGTGCTATGAACATTATGTAAAAATGAATAAAATAATATTATAATTATATAAATATAAATATCAAATTGTATAAGTCTTACGTTAATATTTAATTAAGTTATGAGTATCCATCTAAATTAATATGTAATAATTGTAAATAATAATTAGTATCTATATTATCAAAACTATTCCCTTTACAACTGTATCCCCTTCCACAGCATTATCAGATCTTCTTTTTCTGCATCGCCATAGTATTAATACTATTTGATATCTCATTTTGTCGAGTATAAAAAAATCTATATTTTAATCTATTATAATGTGTCGCTTTAATGCTTTATTAATTTTCATGATTTTAATATTCGTCAATTTCATTAATGTTCCCATTTTATCGCATTAATTTATTTGTAGTGATGTTCATGACAACAGAAAAAAATTATATTAAATGCCTTTAATACTTTAGCCTCTAATAGGCTTAGACTGTACATAACAGAATTCAATAATCAACTTTTAACTTTATTTTTTTAAACAGAGTTCGTGGTTGCCTGAATTTTACAATGTTACACGACCGGGTGTACGATGAATCAAGCGCTACTATGTATTTGGTTGTTCTCCGATAGACATCCATTAGTTATTTATAGTTTCTTCTCGAGTTAGTTCACATCGTGTGCAATGTCTTCTGATAGAAATTTACAAGTCACTAGCCCATCATTTATTTTAATTCATTCTATTTTAAAAAAATAAAAAATAAAAATAATGTGAAAGAAGACGGTGGCAAACAAATTTAATAAATTCTAGAGACATATGTAGTGGATCAGATTTATTAAATTTTCTTCAGGAACAGGAAATAAGTGGACAGTATAGAAACTTAATTAGAATGTCGTCAATTGATTGTAGCACTCAATAAGGGTCAATACCTTTTCGTTGTTCCAATCTATTTTTTAATTTATCCGGATAAACACTTTAACAGTTAAATTTTAAACATTCCTTTAGCGGTAGTGATCAGGGGATTCGCTGTGAGCAACTGGTTACCGTACACTAGAGCTCTGCATGGTCCGGTCTATTTTGGTCCGATTTTTAAACATAATAGTCTTTTTTTTTTTGTAGCCTATTAGAAAATATTTAGTCTGGTCCGGTCTGGTCCGGCCACTAGAGATCAGTCCGGTACTTATTTGGACCGGATTTAATGGGGTCCGATGAAAATGTTTGAATTTAATATTGGTTTCGTTTGGCTTAGGTTATATTACATAGAGTTAAGCCGGGACCGAAATACGAGTACATCAAATTTCTATTATACATTCATTTAAATTTATCCGTTTTATATTTTTATATAATATTAAAATTAAACATTGATTATTAATTTGTTAGTGGGAACCCTTTTGGCAGATGTGAAAAACCCATAATCACCGGCATCGACATATTGTGTGTCCAGGAAATGAAAATATACTTGACATACACGTGCTATTGTGAATAATAAATTTACTATATTTAGTCTTCTACCATAAGAAAAATATGCAATATTATAGGTACTAATATATTTAATCAATAAAACAACAAATTATAATAATTCATAAATATATTCTGGTGTAATAGACTTAATCAGTAATAATTTAAATTATCGGTCCGGTCTCGGTCTTCTTTTAAGTAATTTTAAATTATCGGTCCGGTCTCGGTCCGATTTCATTATTTATTTAATCGGTCCTTCCGGTCCTGGCTCAAATTTTACTTTACAGGTCCGGTCCGGTCTGTGAAAATATGGACCGTGCAGAGGTCTACCGTACACACTAGTTTTTTCCATTAGTTTTGCACACGTACTTCAGACATTTCTAGTTTTGCCCAATTTCGGCTTTTCCCCATAAGCCATAACATATATTTAACATTTATAATATTTGGTAGTAAACTGATAAATCAAACAAGTAGTATAATAAGTCCTGTTATTCTAAATAGATATAATAACTATATAAATTATTTTTGCCATTAAAAATTGAAAGTAGTCCAAGGAAAATTAATTTTACTTAAATTCGAATAAGATATAAACATTAAAACATATTATGACTAAATTGAAATAATTAATTTTATCATTGAAAATATATATACAAAATACCAATTAAAATTTCAACATCCCTTAAAAATATACAATACTTTTCAGTCGGAAATTTATTATTATTTAAAATATAATTGTCTAATATATACATTTGTTTGTGTTTACCACATACAAATTAATAATGATTCAATTCAATTCGAAAATAAATATTAAATCGTTTTCGATTTATTTTTTCTATACTTCAAATATCTTTATAATTACCAAAATTTTTATTTAAAAATAAATAATTTTAATTCATTTTATTGTGTACTTGATGTAAAATTACATATAAAACATATTCTGTATATTTAGAAACATCTTTTTGAACATCGTTCATCCTATGTTTAATAGTTATTTTACCGGAACGAGGTCGTTTAGCTAAAATAGCTCTTAATTTTTTTGGCGTATTATTTTATAATATCAAAATAATGCACAAAATCTATACGTAAAATAACTAATATAGAAAAATATATATTTAAAAACACTGACGCACTATTACAGTAGTACCGTATCAATATAGACGAAACAGTAATAACTGTAATAAACAAAATTAATATAAACATAGGATAAAAGTTTATTGTGTTATTAAATTTTTGAATCCAATCCTCCAAGACTTCGAGTCTATTTTTACCATATTATTAATTTGTAATATTACGCTTATGGTATCGCGCGATTTTGTAATTGGTGTCCCTAGAAAAATAATACGTAAGTATTGAGTAATATGCTAAACCATACGTCCATCTGGCACCCAATAAATAAGAATATTAGTATATCACTAAAAAATAGTAAAAATATATTTATATAATTTATATAAGTACCTATCTAGTTGGTAAATATATCGTAAATACAGCCTGTACAAGTATGGTCCTGAAACAATTGTTATGTTCTAATTGCGAGTGGTGTGACGCATTAAAATAACAAATTACATTACTATCATTTCTACAGTTTATTTTTTCTATTATAGTATCGGGTTGTATTTTTAAAATATTATTTTATTTATTATATATTTTTGGATTGTTGGACTTAAATTATAGTGTATAATTAAAATAAAATAAACAAGAAAAAAATAATATTCAATATATAAATATATATAATTTAAAGATTTGAAAACATTCACTTTTTTTAAATTTTTAACTTTTCATAGTGGTAATCATTTCTATATTATACTCGTATACAAATATTATTATATCTAAATTATTAATGAAATTAAAATTAAATATTTATCGGTATTATTGTAATTTTTTTCTAGCGTTACAGAAGATTATATTTGATAATAAAAGAAGTCGTTTTGTGCCAGAAAGCAATAAATCATATCTCAGTAGAAATAAAAGAAAGATAGGTGAATGATTTTGAAAATAATTACTTAAATAATATATACGTATATAATTTTTATTTTATTTGTATATAATTTAAATAACTATCCATTAGGGATGCAATTTACTTTATATTAATTTACTTATCTAAATGTGATTATTGTTATTATTAAAGGAACAAAAATCATTATTTTATATAGGATATCCAAGTTACATTACATGAAAGAATTATAAAAATTTTTGATTTTGAGCCATGCGAATATTGTATTGATTCTACACAGATGTGTATTAGAGTTTTTAGATCTGTAGACATTATTTCGACCCAAATTAATGCTAATATTATCACGAATAACATATATATCCAGTAGGAATGTTACTCAAGCAATTTTGAACATAGAGACTTGGAATATTTTTTGGAAATTCATATGCGTATAATATATACGTAATAAATTCTTTGTACGGTTAAGTTACATTTTTGAGAAAATATAGAACTTTGAGTATTTCCTAAAGTTCTTGTTTTTAATTTCATGTACTTAGTAAAAAAAATTTAACAATTTGACATTAACACGTAACATTTTACATCATAATTCGTAATGTAATGTAATATTGTAACCTATCCCCAATCAGTAGGTTCGATCTTTCGCCACCAGAAAGTCTCATGTTAATTTGTTTTGCCAATTAACTAGAAAAGTATAAAATTTAAAATTATCGAATATTACAACAACTTACCAAATATATTAGAAGACGTTAAATACCCATAAGGCCATAAGTTGGTTTGGAGATAATATATAGTCATATAGACACATAATGGGTTATATTGTCATATCGTATGTACTCGTAATAAAAATAGTATCAGACTTGTTAAATTTGCCATAGCAAATTGTCCTATAGTGAAAAGCAGTTTCTATTACAGGAATAATATAAAGAAGTATACGTGGACCGCACCGAACGAAATTTAATATCGAAGTTAAAAATATATCACGTCCGGGTTGATAAAAAACATAGATCGACGTGAATAATATGTAATAGACGTGAAATCGAAGAGAAAAGGCGACACTTACTTGGAAAATTTCTTGGTGCTAATTAAGATAAGCGTAAGGACATCAACACATGAGAAAATGGAAAAATGATCAAGTAGCGATAGGAATAAAAGATGCGCTGAATATTCATTGTGCTATATAGGAAGTGACTAGATGTGCAATCCAATTGGCATATAAACTCAGTTCTATACTCTATTCAGAATAACCTTGCCAACTTTTGCGCATCCGACTGAGCCGCCGGCAACCGTCCGAGCCCCCGGCGAGAGTCAGGTGCGCTGTGATTGGTCGTTAGTTTTCGGCCGCTTCCGTAACTCGTCGCTATCGGTAGCCGCCGCCGTGTATACAGACGATCATAATAATTATTATAAAATAATACGCATAATACGTATAATACGTATTAAAGTAATATTGTATATTCTATTATTTTTTTTTTCACTATTTCTTGTACTTCTACCCTATTGTTCTGCACCAAACACAAATACTTTACAATATACGTTGTATACAATTATTATTAAAACCAAATAGATATCAATACATATTATAATGTAAGTAGGAAATTAAAATTAAAAAAAATTAATATAAATTTCATATTTGCAAAAATTATTTATATTTTTTTAAAAAATTCAATATATATATTATATTTAAACAGTTATTTACAAAAATTACTTATATATTTAAACAATTAGGAATCGAGAAAACATACGATATTATTGTTCACTACGTACAAACATGCGGCGCGTCTACGGCGGCCACACGACAAACATCAGCGCTCACCGTGGCAAAAAACATGCGTGAACCGGACGAGTTTTCGTCCGACCCGTTGGCAAGGTTATTCTGAATAGAGTATAGTTCTTGTAATATTATTATATTATAACGCCATCTAGTGATGATGTCTTTGATAGTATATTTGTTATGTTAGGTTAGGGAGTAGCTCAGAATCTAACAGAAGAAAAATACGTATAGTTGGGATTCGTGGATATTCCGTATAATTAATCTCGTAATTGTTAAGCGACCCCGACGCAGCACATCTATATTGGCCGCCCAGCTTAATTACCGGCGCCTGGACCGAACATCGGTATGACGTGGACACAGATAACATATTTTTTCTTTATGTCACAACCAAGACCGTATCTAGATTTTTTTGGGGGGCACTAAATTTTGAAAAAATGAAAATGTTAATTTTTTTAATTTATACTATACTTTTTTGTATTCGTAAAGAATAATAAAATTAAAGATTTGTATAAAATATTTTTTTTTTCACTAAAATATGTTTGTGTACGGCACGCATAAACTATTACGGTTACGGCGTTAACTATTCAATATATTTGGCCCACGTGATACTTTGAGTTTAACATGCCTTATCTACACACTACACGTGATATTATAATTATTTATTATTTGTATGTTTTTTATTAAAACTATTGTTTAATATGTAAGTGCGCAACTGCGCAATTGTACTAATGTTATAATATTATTTTTTATAAAATTATCATAGGAAAATCCGAAAATAATTATACTTATGTGCCTGCAATTTGAAGCATATCAGTAAACAAAAATTGTTGTATATATATATATATCCACATTTACATTTCCATACCATAGTTTTCATCGGTGCGAAACATTGGGGGCAACCGTGAGAGGACCCTGAGGGCGAAACACATACCTATATAATATAATATATTAAATGTGTGTAATAAAATGAATTGTATGACGAATATTACATTTTTAAAGAGTGTAAAATGCAATATATGCTTTTAATGGTGTACCGTCAAATGATCGCGCAAAATTGATCGCGGTAAAATTGATCATACGTAACAATTGATCGCACGACAATTGATCGCACGACAATTGATCTCGAAAAAAAAATCGTTTTTTTTTTTTTAATTTTGTAATAAAATATACCTATAAAAGGCGCGTCAATTTACCGCAAATATTAACGATTTTATTATAGTTTAGGTATTTATATTCCTAAATACTAAAGTACATGGATTTACCCACAGGTGTATGTGATGGATCATTTTCGGATGGTTTTTTATATTTTTTTAATAATTACAACATTATTTATAATTTATTTTATTTATATTTTTTAAATGTTTTATAATATGTTTTCAAAAATTTTAATATATACAGTGAAACCTCTAAATACCGGACACTCTCGGTCGCCGTAATTTTGTCCGTTATTTAGAGGTGTCCGGTATTCAGAGGGGAAAAATTTTCGAAAATTCAAGAATCTCAATTTTTTCTTTCAAACTTAATCTTTTTCTTTTGCTGGCCATTGCGTCTATAAAACCGTATGCATTGGAATCACAAATACAACTAAACTAAATACGTATTAAAAATATACGAGTAGGATAACATCACAGAACATAAACTAGAAAAATGTTTTTATCGATTCGATAATGGACGGATAAGATAAATTGTAATTGCACATAGTATAACGCCGGGTTTTTACTCGCCGTGTCACTCGTGGTTTCCCGTCGGTGTCGGATACAACACGAGTATTTGGATTTTCCCCCAAAATACACTATTATGTGTTTAAAATATTATTTCAATCAAATATTATTTCAAATATGTATCATTATTATAATAAAAATTATCAAAATTAGAAATTAAATTGCCATAAAAGTGTCCGTTATTTAGAGTGTCCGGTATTTAGGGGTTTTCCCATATAAAAGTGGTGAAAATGTTCCCGTTCCCATAAAATCGTCCGCTATTTGGAGGTGTCCGCTATTTAGAGGTGTCCGTTAAGGGAGGTTTCACTGTATATATAAATATTTTTTAATAAATGTTTTCAACAATTTTAATGTATATATATAAATATTTTTTAATAATTATAACATATTATATATTTAAAAACGATTTTTCTTTTTATTCGCGATCAATTTTCGTGCGATTAATTGTTACGTACGATCAATTTTACCGCGATCAATTGACGTATATCCGCTTTTAATAAAATATTGGATTTAAATCTTTAATACTAAATAAGGTTGTGTATGTTGTGGAGGGGGATAGTGATTGATGTAAGTTACTGTTAGTAAGTATACTTAAGTTATTTAAAATTTTAAACAATAAATAATTTTTCTTTAATTTTACAGATGAAGAGACAGGTTTGGTAATTATCGATGTGTATATCGTTATGAACTATAAATAAAATCTTTTTTTCTTATAGTTTTATATAGAAATAAATATTAATACTTGTATTCTCATTTTTATATCTAAAACTTATAATACATAATAATAAAATATATAACTTGATTTATATATTATTATTCTATTCTACTAATGACCAGTGGCCAGTGGACTTATTCATTAGCCTTATATGTATTCCTTAAAATTTGTATTTAGGTTAAGAAAAACTAACAACAATATAAACCTAATAAACAAATTTGGTTAAATTTGATTTAAAGAGAAATACAAAAAAGAAGAGCTGATACCGCTCTTGACGGGATACAGGTCTCAGAGAATAGTGTTGAATTTGGATTAAAATTTGAATGCTATGAAAAATTATCGAATTCCATAAAATGATTCTGAGCAAAGTTTAGTCAAATATAATTAAAAATTAAAACGTTAATATTTTTATTAAAAATTCAAAACGCATTGATATTTATTTAGATTAAATATAGAAATATACATTTAGATTTAAACGTAGTTCTAAAATTTAATCACATAGGTATATTAGGTATAAATATATATATGAATACCCAATAAAATTTTAAATATCTAATTTCAGTATAATTCCCATAAAATCTCAAAATGCCAAAATGGTTAACGTAAATATGCATATTGGACAGAACTTCGCTCTAAATTGTTTTATCGAATGTGATTGTTTATCACTGCATTCAAATTTGAATCAAAATTCAACACTATCCTCCTTACCCTTGTATCTTATCCCTTGTATCTTTATCAGCTCTTCTTTTTGTTAAAATCATTTCTTTAAACACCTATATAAGAATTTAAAATTTGAGATTTTTCTATTATTTCAGAGCTACGTTAAACTTTATATAAGTACACTTCAGTAAAATTTTCAGACCTAAATACCAAAAATTGCCAATTTTATCAAACATTATTTACATAAAAACGAGAATTTTACGAAATATTCAAAGTCCAATATTTTGTAAAAAAAATAAACGTAATGGTTCCAAAATTTTACCACTTATATATATAAGCTATGCAAACACTCAAAAACATTTTCAAGACTATAACTTAAGAATTGCTTGAGTTATCATGAAATATTAAAATCGAATTCGTCGAAATTTCAGTGTTCGTGAAAAATGCCGTTTTTTCGTCGTTTTTTCTACCGCTTAGGGTCAATTTTGAGAAATTCGAAAAATGATCTGAATGAAGTACCAACTACATCCACTTTGCTACCGGAAGCATATGCCATTCGTAAAAATCGGACCATTATTTCGGGTATTACAAGTGTCTTCAGTCATAAAAACAAAAAAATAAAAATATCAATTTTAAACAGCTATAAAAAAAATTGAGAACATGGATTTTTCTAATATTTTGATATGATGATTCAGACATAAAAATAAAAAAAAACATAACGGCGGTCACCCATCCGCTGTCGATGCCTGGCTACGGTGCTCAACACCGAGATAGCGTTCGGGAGTGTTTCGCCGACTATACCACACGCGTCTCCCATAAAGCCATGTTTTTGTGAATGCCGTTTTTTCGTCATTTTTTTCATAATATTTTCGTTTAAACTAAAAATATCAATTTTAAACGGCTATAAAATAAAATTGAGACTAAAGATTTTCCTAATATTTTGAAATAATGTTATGTAATATATAAAAAAACTTCAGTAAAATTTTCAGACCTTAATACCAGATATTGCTAATTTTATCAAACATTATATACAAAAGAACAAGAATTTTACGAAATATTCAAAGTCCTATATTTTGTAGAAAAATTAACTTAACTGTTCCAAAATTTTATCACATATACATAGTGCCTATATGAACTCCCAAAATTTTAAAGTCTCTAATTTCAAAATTGTCCGAGTTATCGTGAAATATTGAAATCGAATTCGTCGAAATTTGAAAAATGCCGTTTTTTCGTCCGCTTAGGGTAAATTTTGAGATAATCGAAAAATAACCTAAATAAAGTACCAACTACATCCACTTTGCTACCGGAAACATATGCTATTCGTTATAATCGGAGCATTATTTCGGGTAATAAATGTGTCTTCATACTTAAAAACAAAAAAACAAAAAAAAGACACACATCATTGTAAAACCAATACATTATTCGCTACACTCAAAATCTAAAATTATGTGTACGTATTTAATGATATTGCACAATAAAACACAGTACCGCACGCACCAAGAGTTAACAAATGACAGGGACATTTTGAAAGGTTCAGGTTAGTTGTTTTTTTCAAAACGTATATTACATATCTGGCCAATGGCACGCACCTGTGATCAAGGTCGAATTAATGTATAGGTAGTACGGGGAATTGTCTAGACTCTCTACCAAAATTAAAGGTCGTCACCTAACTCGCGTCACGCCACCTGGTAGAGTTAACAATATGATTTTTTTTAAATTATAATAATGTGTATATTTGAATTAAAAAAAAAAAAAAAAAAATGGTGTCATTCCTTAGTTTGTTTTTCATTTAACATTTCTTTAATATATTATAACTATATTATAATATGTAATTTGTTTTTTTGATAAAGTGCTATTTTGTTCGTAAATATTTGGCAATATACTAGTTATATGTTATTATTATTGCAGCTGTCTTTATATAATGTTTTACATCAAAGATATAAGTTTGAAGGCGAAAGTAAGTGCTGTCATTAAAACTTTAATCTATGTTTAATTGATTACACAGGCGTCTGGTACAGATAATACGAATGGCTGCAAAAAGGCTGATTACCGTCTAATAAATAAATGCTATTTGTTTAACTAAATAGTATACTAAACTAAATTGTAATCACGAACCAATATAACTATATTCGTGATTGTAATTAATAAAAAGCAAGAAAAGGGATACAGGTGTGCAATCATAGTGTTTAATTTAAATTATAATTTGAATGCAATGATGAATCTTTGCATTCGTAAAAACGATTCTGAGTGAAGTTCACTTTTTTTCGTTTAAAATAAAAATATCAACTTTTAAAAGTTAATAAAAAAAATTGGATACATGTAATTTTTCTATTATTTTTATATCACGTTAAGTTTTATGTAAATTTACTTCAGTAAAATTTTCAGACCTTAAAGCCAGAAATATTCAATTTTATAAAACATTAAACACATAAAAACGATAATTTTATGAAATATTCAACGTCCTGTGAGCCTGTGACGATAGAGCGCAGGTGTACAGGACAATTGAACACGAGACAATTAAGCACGAAAAATGTTTTGCGCATATTCATGTCGATATGATAACTAAATAATTCAAGAGAAATTAATAATAATATCACAAAAGCTTTAATTGAAGGTTGTCACAATTTATCATAACATCATACTTAAATATTAGAAAAATCCCTAGTCTCAATTTTTTTTTTATTACTGTTTTAAGTTGATATTTTTCGTCATACTCCTCCGCCAAACCGCCAGTCGCGGGCGATTCGGTCGGTTTCATTTCTGCGTCTGTCTGAATTTGTATGGCAGTTGGCTCGTTTCGACATAGCCCACTGGGAGTTGTCGTGATGCCATGCTTACCATTGTTCTATTTGTCCACTCCCTTTTGACACTTGCTACCCGTCGTGGTTGACGAGGAGTGTACGGTTGCCACATGCGCTTCACAGGGGTACCGGGTACCTATTCTTGTCTAGGTTCTGACAGCGAATTAAAGCTTCTACGTTGAACTTGATTATCTTTAACAAAAAAGTATGTAAAAAATATGATCTTATGTACATGAAAAACCAATGCAATATTTAAAATAAATAAAAATTGTATTTTTATTTGAATTTTGATATAGTTATGGATGAACATGTTTTTTATATAAATAAAGGTAATAAGAAAAAAATATAATTTTTTAAACAATATTATCTATATTAAATTGTACTTAATAAAACGTTGGGTAAGTGGGACGCTAAATTTACAAGTTCGAGTTTAATTTTAACTGATCACTACATTATTATTTCATTTTTTATGACTTTAGTTATAGATTATAATATATATTATAAAAATTGTTAGTTATGTAAATCTGTTCTCAAAATTGAGAAACATCTTTTGTTTAATAAAAAATTTTTTTTACTAAATTCCAAAATTACGCACTTTCCACAATTAACGGAGAAAGTGGAAAATGTTAAACTAGCCAGAAACCAACCTATGTAATTACCTATGTAATTTATTTATGGGGCAATGGTATAAATCTATATTTTTCAAACTTTAAAATGGTGTTTATAGAACAAGTTTGGCACTAATATTAAAAAAATGACAGTATTTTTAAATTTTTTTTATTATTAATACATTAAATTTATTTAACTACATAATAGATTGTAACAAAGTAATTAAATTAAGAAAAAGATAAATTTGATTTTAATTAAAAAAAAAATATAAATATATTTATAATTATAATAATTAATAAGAATAACACTTTAATTAATAGAATTTATTTTATTAAACAGAATAAATTTTATTTAACAAAAAAATAATTTTTGTAATTTTATCTTCTTTAAATAATTATTTGAATAACTAAATTTAATTTAAATAAAAAAATAATTAAATATTTTATATAATGAAGACAAAATACTTAATTACTAGGAAAATTTATATAAATAACAATTAATTAGTTTAATAATTTTATAGAAATATCATTCAGATATACTCGTATAACGAAAACATATATCAATCAGTTATTTTTAGTTACCTTAATAATCTTAAAATATTTTGGCCGAAAGTTATCATAAATACTGACTTACCTCTACTTCCGATTTTAGGCTGAAGTAAAAGAAAAGTTAAATTTTTGAAAGCTGCACATTATCATCTATAATCTATATGACTATATCATACTTATCTGGATAAATAAATGTTGTGTATTTCTCTATAGACATTTTAGTTTGGGAAACTTCATTTTAGCTTGTATACAATCCTTGATTTCCTCAACAATACCAACATAAAATTTATTATTTTGGCCTCGTATGACAACTTGATGTTCTATTATAACCCAATCACCAACAATAATACAGTTTATAATAAAGAATGATTCTTTAATTTATTCTTGGAGTTCTCTTTCCAACTCTATTAAAAGATGATTGCAGTCCCTACATTAAGTCAAGTTTTCTATTAGTATTTCATTTCTAGGGTCTAAGATTTGATATAATAGAATAATAATAATATTTATATCTAAGCAAAATATAATAGTGAAGTAGGGATACATCTGTGGAACGAATTACGGTCATGTAAATAAAGTATTATAAGATTCTGAGCCAAATTCGGTAAGAATTATTGATCATTATTTAATGATTTAAATTTCCATAAATTATGTTGATGAAATTATGGATGGAGGGTGACAAAACCTCAATCCTCGGTGAACGGCGCTCGGGTCAGTCATTATTTCTAGTGTAACATAATTTAAATCTTAACAAAGATGATACTAGAATGGAAGGGATACAGGTCTGAAGAGGATAGTGGTAAATTTTGATTAAAATTTGAATGCTTTGATAAATCATTAAATTTGAAAAACGATTTTGAGCAAAGTACATCATAAAATAATATATATATTGAGTAAAATTTTTACATTTATCAGTCTCTACGTTTAATATAAATGCCCATAAAACCTCTAGATGAGCCATCTAAATACATATCAGACCGTACTACACTCAGAATCGATTTTCGATTGTTATTATTTATCATTGCATTCAAATTTGAATCAAAATTCATCACTTTAATTTTTAGACCTGTATCTCTTCCATAGTATCATCAGCCTTGTTTTTTATACTTTAAACATTAAAAAAAAAAAATCAAAAATTTAATGTTCACAATTATTTGGAAATAAGTTAAGTTATATGTATTTGTGCTTCAATAAAATTTTCGAAGTTTTTCATCATTTTTTCTCAATTTTATTTAACATTAAATTAAAAATTTAAAATATAATAAGAAGAATCCATATAAACACTTTAATTATCGACTTTTACTCAAATTTTAATTTGAAATATATGTATAAAAAAATGATAGGTACTTGAAATGTTCTAATATTTCGGATTAACGTTTACCAATAAGTACCTATGTATGCTTTATTCAAAATTTCAAAATTTTTAAAACTTTTTTGACTCTTTTATTAATCATCATTGTAAAAGTGTTAAGAAATTAGAAGAAGAATACTTACATGGATTCTTAAATTTTCGTTTAAAATAAAAATATCACCTTAAAAAAGCTATAAAAAACAATGAGACTTTTTCCTAATATTTTGACATCATTTTAAGTAATATGTGAGTAAACTTTATTAAAATTTTTAGGTTTTTGAACCCCAAATTTTCTATTTTATTATCATAATATGATAAAAACGAGTATTTTAGGAAATTTGCAAAGTTCCATATATTTTGTAGACAAATTTAAATAACAATTCCGATATTTTATTTAAATGAATTCACTAAAAATAAGTAATATACTACTTAAGTGAACGCGCAATAAAATTTTCAAGTCCCTAAGTTTATAATTTCTTGATTAAACATTTTCAGTGTTTTTATGTATCGCAGAGGGTCAATTTTGAGAAATTCAAAAAATTACATTTATGAAGTACCAACTACATTTCACTTTTAACCGTAAATTTATTCTTTTCGTGATAATCGGAGCATTATTTTGGGTAGAAATTGCGTTTTTACTTGTCAATTTATTTATATTATAAAAAGATAAAAAATAAAAATAAAATACTTAAATCATTGTTAAACCAATACATTTTTCGTTTCGTTCAATATCTAAAATAAAGTATTTTCTATTTACAGTCTTCCTCTTTCATAATTTAATCAAATAAAATAAAATACATATATCATATATGACATTTTATGTAAAGTAAACAAACAACCTTTTAAAATGTTTATCAATATGTTTAAATAATTTTTATATCTTATGACTTATAAATATAATTAAAATTAAATCTCTGATATTTTTTTTTTTTTTATTTTGTACCTAATTAGATTTCCAGATAATAATGTTTGATAAACAATTAAGTATGTTAAGAAGTGTAATTAAATAATATATTTTTTATTACTACCTTATTTTAATTAAGGAAAACATTTTCGTGCCTACATTTTTCTTTTTTGTAAATTACAATGCTCCTTACTGTCGGATAGCCATAGAAATTCGAAAAATGACCTAAATAAAGTATCAACTACATCCACTCTCCAACCAGAAACATTACATTCATGAATATCAGTTTATTAATTCTGGTCGAAAAATTGTCTTCAGACATAAAAATATAAAAATAAGACACTCACCATTCTATAGAAGTAATACATCTTTTGCTTCGCTGAATATCTTCAATAAAACATTGTGTTGTATTAATACAAACCTACAATTAATAATTATTATTGTTACCTATTGTGTAAACATATGAATATTATTTTATAAACTAAAAACAAATAACCTGTATTAAATACATAAATTGATCTATTAGTATAATATATTTAAATAATAAATATATTTATATAGGTATATATAGTTATATTGTTTTATCAATATATTTTTATATATATATATATATATAGATGCTAACGATAAAGGTAAGTATTGGTTATATATTCCCATTTAATGATATTTATAATAATATATTAAATATTAATGTTAAACTTAATATACATTCTTTGTCTATATTAATAATTATTTTTAATGTAGGTATATTATAATTTTTATTTGTTTATTTTATAACTATTGCTGTAAATTTTTAATTATTATATTTGAGTTACTCAATAATTTCTGTTATGTGTGCATCGTGCGTGTTATAGCTTATAGATACAATTTTTTAAATTTTGCCGTTTATTAATATATATTTAATTACAATAATTTTTATTACTCTTATTCTTATTGATGGGTGATTAAATGATAATTTAAAGAATTGAAAAATGCCGTTTGACCTCGCTTTTTCTATCGCATAGGGTAATTTTTGAGAAATTCGAAAAATAACATAAATAATGTACCAACTGCATCACTTTCCAATTGGAAACATACGCTATTCATGAAAATTGGAGAATTATTTCGGGTAGTAAAATTTTCTTCATACCTAACAAAAAAAAAATAGATTGGATCTGAGCGAAGCGAAAACATGTTTTGGTAAATTTATTATTTGTTACTATGTATCCAACTAAACGAATTCTATATTAAAAAAGCGCGGAAATTATTTTTATTATTGGGAAGACTGCTGACTCGAAACAGACAGCCGCTAGGTTCGGGACGCTGGAACGACTCAACGCAGTGGGGTCAGCTATGGATTGGCGTGGGACGGGAATGCGAAAGAATGGATCAATTTTGGTCGTGCCGCGGCACGTTCTCTCGCCGTATATAGTATAGTAAATTAGTAAATATCCGATCTAATTTAGTTCTTTATTGAGGGACTTAGTTTTTCAATAAAAAGTAACTCACAAGTTATATATAAACTATCTCCTTCTCAAGGAAATTATAACATTTTTTTTAATCTTCGAGCTTAGTGTAAGATTCATTCTAGGGTAGATTATAGTAAATATATAACTAATACTCAATATTCTTTAATATAAAATCCTAAAAAAATTTGGTAATTCTATACCAACTTGTATGACTTATGGTGGTAATAAGTTATTAAGAGATGGTAAGAAAGTAATTGATAGTTTTTCACAATATTTTATAAGTGTTTATGTTGAAAAGTTAATGGACTCTGCTACAAAAATCCTTACTTTAATTTCTCCATCTTTGGACTTATCACAATTTTACTTATTTTTTTGTCACTTAAATGCTACTAATATAAATAAATTCGATTTGATTACTTATATATCTATCCCAGGCCCTGACATTATTCCGAGTACCTTTATTATAAATTGTAAATTTTTATTAACTATCCTGCTGTTATAACTCTTTAATATATCTTTATCTATTGGTTCTTTTCAAACGTTCTAGGAATCTAGTTTTGTTAAGCTTGTCTTGAAGGGTAAAAACATATAACTAGTATAATGAATTATATCCTAATTTTTTTACTTTTTATAATACTAAAAATGTTTGAATCAATCATATCCAATAATGATTAAACCGTTGCTATCTTCATTAATAAGTAATGAACTAATGACCAACATGGTTTTATAAGAAGTAAATCAAGAACTAGGTACTTATCAATTAGTTTTTCAAAACTTCATATTAGATGCTTTCACATTAACTCCTTTACTACCTATTTTAATTATTTTATTATGATATAATTTTTTTAAGAACAATAGGATACTTCTTCTTGCAGATGATTTGAAATTGTTTCGATAAATAAATTCCCCTACGGCTTTTGCGATGTTTTTTTTTAATTCAAAGTGATTTGAGCATTTTGTGTAACTAGTGCATAACTAATAAGTTACCTTTAAATATTGAAAAATGTAAAGTAATGTCATTCTCTAGGTCTCATGTTCCACTACTTCATTCGTATAATATCAATATATCCTCTTTAATACGTGTATACGTATATGATGTCTGTAATTTAGGGGTAATATTTTTGATTCTACCCTTTCTTTTAATAAACACTTATTGAATACAGTTAATAAATATTCAATGATATTAGGCGTTATAATTAGGAACTGTGAAGACTTCAATAATCCTATTGTCTTTGAAACCTTATTTATCATTAGTCCGTGTTCGTTCAAAATTAAAATTAAATTCAGTGTTTGTTCTCCTTACTTAAAATATAAAATTCAATGTTTAGATAATGTATAAAACTATAAAATCGTTTTCTTCGTTATGGTTATGGCTATTAAATGTAATATAATTCGAGTACCATATTTTGCTTATCAGCAATTATTAAAATTTTTGAATTTAGTTGGTTTTTCAGAAAGAATTTGCTAATGGTTTATATTGATTGCCAAGACTATTAATTTCTCTTAATTCTTGTCACTCAATGTAATATCAGGTTGACTACTATATTTTTATGTTCTTTCACAAAGAACAAATTATGTCTTAGCATCTTCTTAAAATAGGATGATGTCTTGGGCAATGGAACAAAAATATCTAATGTAAATAACACCACTTTTTTTTTTTTTTTTTTTAATAAAATTTTAGTTCCCCGGATATATTTAAGTAAGTTTTTATATATTAAATTTTAATTGGTAGTAGGTATACAACATCGTAAATTCGTAATATTAAATAAAACAGATAACTTTTGATGGACATACAAAAAAATTTGTCGTATTTATTCTTCACTATATGGGTATATATTTAAATTTGTAATGGAAGTGGAAGTGGAATGTTAATGAAAAGTAAAAATAGGTATCTGAAAATCATTTAAAATGCATTAGTTATTTATATATCTATGTGATAGAAGACTTTAATATGTTTTTCCATAGAAATTTAGTTTAAATTTTTCTAAATTTCTATATTAAATTATTCACTATCAAGTCATTATAACATTTTTAAAATATAAAAGATCTCTAAATAATAAAATTATATAGTTGTTACACAATATATATTAGGTACTTCAATGTATATTTGAGACAGAGTTATTATTTTTATGATAATAGATTATATTATAGTTAATATGCAAGAAGGAGCAATTTGTTATACCTAATACTCGTAATAATAATAAAAAAATAAAATAATAATAATAATAATAATAATAATAATAATAATAATAATAATAATAATAATAATATTAATAATGATTATGAAATAAAGTAATTATATAAGGTATTATAAACTAATAACTAATATTATTAAATTTTTTTTATATTTTTACGATGTACCATGAGATCATGATAAAGAAAGTCAACCTTTATTGGTACTTGGTAGTTATGTGAATATAATAATTGTTGTATTCAAATAATTAATTTTAGCTACGATGAATATGATGAAACAAAAAGAAGCCAATTTGGCGAATCCAGAAAAACCAATATTTTATTATAAACGTAAGATTAAATTGAAAAATATTATGTTTTAAATAATGATGATATTTTGTAAAGAAATATAATATTAATATATTAGTTAGAATAATTATTCTTAATTTCTTAGTAGTTTATATATTTTTATCAAATATTATGTATTCCGTTGAAAATAATAGGGATACCTATATATAGAATGATAGAAGATAAAACAATAGATTATAATAATTGTTTCTAGTTAATACTATATTTATGAATACTCTATTGCGCCAAAATATGACTAACTTATTAGTGTATGAATTCACAAAAAATGATTTCTATATGAACAATTATATAATTGTATATTTGTAGAATTTTAAAGTTTACTTTAATGCCGTCAAGTGTCTAATAGATTGTTGTATAATAAAAATATATTTTATGAAAAATAAATATTTTATATTTATATGGTAGATTGGTAGGTATTATAAGTTATCCAATGTAACATTTGATTAAAAATAAACTGTTCAAATTCTGGGAGAGGGATCTTTAGTTTAATTTGTATAGGGTAAGAATAGATAGAAATTTTTAATTAGAGAAATTGATTAAATTTTAAAATTGTAAGTTTGTAATATGTAATTTGTAAGTTTTAACTTATTTATTGTAATTTCGTTGTATAAAATAAATGGTTGAAATTAAAATCACTTTATCCAGATTTGAAGTATCCTGACTAAGATATTTGATATACAATTAACTGTATTAGCTCATCTGTTCAAGATTCTATTTGTACGACATAAATTAAGATATGTAATATAGAAATACTATAAAGCAAGGGAGGGACACTGGTATGGAAGTGATACACGTGTAAAAAAGAGAGTGTAGAATTTTGATTAAAATTTGAATGCAATGATAAATCATTACATTCGTTTAAATGATATTCAGCAATGTTTATCTGATAATATATGTACTGATTAAAATTTTTACATTTATCATTCTTTACGTTCAATATATTATATATAGGTATTATACAGGCACGTAGCCAGGATTTATTTTTTTTTTTTGGGGGGGTCAAAAATTATTTCGATTATTTAGGTTAAAATTTATTTATTTATTATTAATTAATAATTCAACTTTTAACATGCCTACACAGTACACATTATTACAATTTACATCTTTACAAAAAACTAAAATTACATTATTTATTGATAACTTAATATATAAAATAAATATTTGAATAAAAAATATTTTTTATAAAATTATTTTTCTATTGGATTGAGCCATAATGTTCACTACTTCTTCTGGAGATAATATTATTTCCCAATGAATAGATAAAAGAGCTAAACCAGTTAGATGTTCATTTCCACATTTGTTTCTTAGTAATGTTTTTAATCGCTTTAGCGTAGAAAATGAACGTTCGATTTCTTTAGTTGATACTGGTAAAGTTGCTAGAATTTTCAAAAGAAAGCTGATGTTTGGGTAAAATTTTGGTTTACACGAATCTAAAATTATTAAAATTTAAGTTGGTTTATTTTTTTATTTTTCCATTTTTCACACTATAATAAATATTCAGACACAATAACATTTTCTGAGACATTTTCTTCATAAAATATTTTAAGATCTTTAATTTTTTCAGAATTAGTCATTGAAACATATTTTGGAAGTATAACTTCTATAGACGATAATATATATTTATATTTATTTATAGCTGTAAAATATGTAAATAATTATAGCCATCATATTAAATACTATTTTAGATTCTGAACGAAGCGAATAATGTATTGGTTTTACAATGATGTGTGATTTTTGTTTTTGTTTTTTATGTCTGAAAACACTTTTACTATTAAAAAATAATGCTCCGATTTTCACGAATAGTATATTATTCCGGCTGGAAAGTTGATGTGGTTGTTGCTTTATTTAGGTCATTTTTTGAATTTCTCAAAATTGACCCTAAGTGGTAGAATAAACGACGAAAAAATGATGAAAAAACGGTATTTTTCATGAAAACTGTAATTTCAACGAATTCGATTTCAATATTTCACTATAACTCGGGCAATTTTAAAGTGAGAGACTTGAAAATTTTATTGAGTATTCACATAGAAATTATATATATGTGGTAATATTTTGTAACTGTTAGGTTAATTTGTCTACAAAATATAGGGCTTTGAATATTTCAAAAAAATTTTGTCTTTATGTATATGTTTGATAAAATTGACAATTTTTGGCATTAAGGTCTGAAAATTTTATATTTACTATATTATTTTATATTTAATTATTTTAATATAGGTACATATATAAATAAATAAATTATATTATATATTATATTATTAGAAATTATTTTTATATGCATATAATATACATATATAAAGAAATTAATTATATCTATAATATTCTCAAGTCAAGGTATGGGTAATTACTCTTATAGTTAAGATATAGTTAAGTAATAATAAATAACTAATAATAAATATGAATTTCCTGTCTGTTATTATAAGCTATTATACTGTGATGATGGAAAATTTCATGATTCGATTTTCACCATCGAATTTAGTATATTATGAACTTTAATTTATTTATTTAACTATAGTCTATTTAGTGAAACACGAATTCATTTACTAAACAAAATAATTTAAAAGTATAAGTATTTTTAATAATTAATAATATTATTCCGAATATTAAATAACGTTCTATTGATAATAATAATTTGCACGAAATTAATTATTGATAATAACATTGATAATATAAAGTGATAAATAATATGTAATGCGCGGCATTTTTAAATAAACCAATCAAGGCGCAGTATTTATAAGCGGTGCCGAGACCGACCCCAGAATGCCAAAATGCAGACCGGACTATGCAGAGCAGTAATATATAATAATATAATAATGGCATAGATTTTATTTATACCGTTTTATTTAAACAAAGTACAAAGATAAATGTACGTAATTAAGTAATTATGTTATATTGTTATAATATGCATGCGATATTATTATACGGGATCAATAATAACTGAATATGGCCACACGACGGAGATATTACTAAAATAACTTCATAGTATAAAAATATAATATAGTATTACAGTTAATAGTATTGTTATGGATACCTATTTTATGGGACACACCGTAGCTCCGCAACAATAAAAATATTTTAAACACCCAAAGTCCGCATGCAATAAAATTGTTTGAAATATCTATTACACCGGAGATACACATTTATCAATAGCTAAACCTATAATGGCTATATCCAGTATTGTGTTTGTGTAACGATTAATTTAATAAATTCTCATGTCTATACATGTGTTCAGTTTTGTGACTATCCGTGCTTCGTGACTTAACGAATCGACAGTGATCACTGATCAGTTCTCTAACTAGTAGTCGCTTAAAATATTAATTTATTAAAAATCTATTTAATATTCTTTTAAAATATAGAAAGTGAGATAAGTGTTATATACAGTCAACTAAAAAAATGTGCTGTTAGTAATAAATAATTATAAATATTGTATGTGCAAAGCAGAGTTACAGTGCTAAGAAATAACATATGTGTGGAGTTAAAGTATAAAAAAAAAACTTTGTATGCGGAATTAAGGTGATATAATATTATAAAATGGCCACGATGCATGCGCAGTTACGGTGCACCGATTTTATGCTCCTTAATAAATGCCGCGACAGAGGACTCTTAACAATATGATACCTACCTAGTTGAAATATCAAATATTACTAGGTACTATAAATTAATTATCAGTGCTCAAATTGGGAAAAAATTAGTAGAGGAGCTCAACCTAACAATTAAAAAACTGCGTTCCAAGTGAAAAATTGTTAACACAAATCTGGGGGGGAGGGCTTTGCCCCCCCCCACAACGACAAAGCTGATATTTAAAAAAAAACTTTAATTTACCTACAAACATATAAATTTCAAGTATAATCCATGTATGTGATTGCGAATTAATGTTCTCCCAAATTTATGTGGCCCTATACATTTTATATAAGTACCAATTCAGCTATTTTTACAAAACAACCATTTTGATAGTAATATCTATATGTTACAGTAGGAAATAAAAATAATACTAATTATAAACATTATTTAATTATTATTAATAAATAAAAAAATTCATCACTATAGTCTATCCTGTTTAAGTTGACCCACTCGTCAGACGATATTTGGTCGCCGCCGCGCATTCCCCTCTTAAAATTCTACTAGCTAGCGATCGGGTGTCGAATGTCACGGCACGACTCGCTGCATACATAGTGATCTGAATTTTAAATTGTGTAAATATGACGATATCATATAATAATATAAATATAATATGTATTAAAAAATTGTAATTTTGTAAATATAACGATTTACGAAATAATATGTATATAAAATGTATAAAAAAATTTTAAATTGTGTAAATATGATGATATTACGTAATAATATGTATATTAATAGTGATAATAAATAATAATAATAAATATAATATTATAAAATACATATTATTATATTATTATGCGATAACTGATAATATCATATTAAGATGAAATATAATATATAAATAAAGTATAAAAAATTTTGATTAAAAAGTATTTTAAATAGTAAAATTGACAACAATTTAAATCTACAATTTAAGAAAAATTATTACGGGTATATTTTCTACCGTCCCCCCCGTTCCAGTAAAAAAAAGTAGTTGGGGTGCGCAAAAAAAAAAAAAAAAAAGAAAGGGGCCCCCGCCCCCCCGCCCCCCCCCCCCCCCCAATTCGAGCACTGTTAATTATTGATATCCACACGTTTCTATTTGGATAATTCATTTGAACATTGAACATAGTAAAATAAATAGAAATAAATTATGCAAATATTTACTAAATAGATTAAACTTTATTTTAATAATAATATAAATATATTTAATGCAACTAGTTTTATACGACCATAACCGCCAACAGCAATTTTATAGTAAGTTTATTTGATTCATTTATGTAATGTAATAGAATAAGTAAATGTTTGTATTGTTGTGATTTGTGAACCTTTGTTCCACATTATTATTATATTAATATGCCAAAACTGATCAATTTAGGAAAAATGTAAAATATTAAAATTGATCAAAATTCCTTGAATAATCTAAATAATCTATTAGATTACCAAGACAGATTGGCTAACATATTAGACAATAAAAAAGTATATGAATTTTTATAATAATAACAAATTTTTTAATATTTATAATAACAATTATGTTCATATCCTTAGTAATAATGATTATAATTATAAGATATACATATTATAAGTATTGTATAAGGCATAATGTAATGAATCATACACAACAAAATTTACAATTAAAAAATGAAAATATACCATTACTCCATTAGCTATAGGAGAAATAATAATAGATCAACCCTCTTCTTCTCCGACTGAAAATCATAAAATTTATTACGACACTAGGTCACGTAGACGAAATTTAGGATTACAAAATTATATGTAACCATTCTAAAATTATATAACTTATTAAAATTATTTTCATTTATTTTTATATAAAAAAAAAAACTCAATAATTTTAATCATTAAGGGCGGGAGTGTTGTGAACCTTTGTTCCACATTATTATTATATTAATATTATTATTATTATTGTTCCATATTATTATTATTATTATTGTTCTATATTATTATTATTATTGTTAATATTATTATTATTGTCATATCTGATATCTATCACATTACATATGAAGAATACTAAGATTAATAATTATGTTATTATTATGAACATTGTAACTTATTAGTCATTACTTGTTATTAGAACTATTTAATTATAACAATAACAATAATCTTTTATTCTTATATTCAATATTATTTTTACCACTTAAGACAATATTATAATAGTATTTAAGACTAACTTTTGAACATTGTAAAGTAGTTTAGATTTGGTGCTAGACGCAATTACTATGCCCGATTTCAAACAAATTGCGATATTGTTTTAAATCAAATATAATATTATTTTGTATTTATTCTTTAATCGTGTTTGACTCAACTCAACATCTAACAAAATATTTGTGAACGGAATTAGAAACTCCGGCTTACAACAGTATATTTGTTGAGTATTAAAATTATATACCGAGTAACCCACCTAGTTTTCCCATGTGATTATCTCTTGATTTATAATATATATTTTTAAAATCTAAATTTTGCAATTTATTAATGAATTAAGATAAACAAATCACAATTTATATTATTTTATATATACATATTCTACATATATTTTAGATTCTGAGTGAAGAGAAGTATTGGTTTTACAATGATGTGTGATTATTATTATTTTTTTTTTTTTTGTTTTTATGTCTGTGTACACTTTTACTACCAGAAATAATGCTCCGATTTTCACGAATAGCATATGATGGTATTAAGTTCTGAAAACTTTACTGAAGTATATATACATATTCTAAATATCATATCAAAATACTAGAAAAATCTATAGACTCAATTTTTTTATACCTGTTTTAACTTGATATTTTTAATTAAAACGAAAATATTAGAATCCACACGAATTTCTTCTTATTTCTCAATACTTACACAATAAAAATTAATAGAATAACCAATAAATTTAGAAAATTTTTGAAAATTTTATTGAAGCATACTGATATCTAACATAAGGTATTTCCAAAATATAAGGACATTTTCAAATCTAAATTTTTTTTTTATAGGTGTTTAAAGTTGAAATTTTAGTAATTACAATATTTTACAATAACGTTAAATAAAATTGACAAATATTTTTTAGAAATTTTGAAAATTTTATTTAAACTGAAATACTTTTTACTTAACTCAGTTCCAATTAATTATGAATTATTACATTTACGGTTATTTTTTTTTAGCTGTTTAAAGTATAAAAAAGAAGAGCTGATACTTCTATCGCATGGGATACTGGTGTGCAAATCATAGCTTTTAATTTTAATTAGATTTTGAATACAATGATAAACCATTTTAAGCGAAATTCCGTCAGATATAGGCTTTTAGGTGACAAGGGATTTTATAAGTATTTGTGTTGAACTTAGAGACTTGAAAATTATATAGGGTGTTCACTGTTCATTAATGTACTATATGTGTGATAAAATTTTACGTTTTAAATATTTCATAAAAAATTTCAAAATTTTAAGAAATACCTACATTTTCTAACTAAACTTCGCTCATTCATTCCAATCAATTTCTTCGAATACAATGGTCATTCCATTGCATCATTGCATTCTTAATCTAATTAAAATTAAACGCTATGATTTGCACACCTGTATGCCATGCGGCAGGAGTATCGGCTCTCCTTTTTTTCAATTTATATAATATTTATATATTCATTTTATAGGGTCAATTTTGAGAAATTCAAAAAATGACCTAAGTAAAGTACCAACTAGCTCCACACTCCAACCGGAAGCATATGCTATTTGTGAAATCTGAGCATTATTTCGGGTAGTAAAAGTGTTTTCAGACATAACAAAAAAAAAAAAAAAAGAAAAAGAAAAAAGACACACATCATTGTAAAACCAATAAATTCTTCGCTTCGCTCAGTATCTAAAATAATTACTACACATGAAATTTCAAAATTACTATAATTAAGAATACATTTCAGAGCGAAATATAGTGAATTACTCTAATGTTCCTTATGTAGAGAGATATACTATTGAGAAATAGGTAAATACCAATAAAATTTTGGAAACTATCTGACCAATTTGATTATATTATATATTTTATATATTAGGATAGATAATGAAATTCTAATTAGTGTATATCATAGAGATATTTAAATTTTACAGATAATTTACAAAGGTATATTATATATGTGACAAATTGTTAGAACGGTTTATTTTCATTAAGTCTAAATAATGATATATTTTATTAAATGTATCAAAATATTATAGTTGCTTACTACTTACTAGAGTATTATCAGTATATTTTTCTGCGATTCTTAGACTTGTTTACATAAGTAATGTTAATTATAATAGGAAAAGTATGACATAATGTTTTTAGATTGTGAATATATGCATAATACGTATTATTACATTTCGTTGGAAGTTGGAACTATCATGTCACAGTATACATGGGTAGCATCAACTGATATTATTTGTTAACAGAGAGTACTATTCTTTTTGAATAAAAAGTATAATTATTATGATGTTATAAGAGAAAAAAAAGAGATAGATAATATTATAACATTATATAGATAATAATTGAATATGATAAGTTAAAAAATTATTGTAAAATATACTTTGATATTTTACATAAATACAGGATATTTATGTAAGTAAATTGTATTTATATAATCACCATAGTATATTTAAAAGAAATTTTTATTGTACTCATGGAAAAATATAAACTTAATTTATTATATATATTATGTATAAGTAATGTACCTATACCAGCACGTAATCGTATATGCATTTTAATTTATTTTATTATGTTATATAGAAGATTTCAAATTAATATTAAATTTAATATTTCGTTTTCTAATTTGCATTAGTATATCCTTTTGAAAATGAAAATATTTACGATTATTGGAATCGCGTTGATACAAAATGTAAGTAATATTAATAATATAATATGAATGAAATTTCCTTAAATTATTTAACTATAAAATAATACATCATACATGTTATACCTATATATATGAAGTTTTACAAGACATTTAGGCCTATTGCCGCAACAACCACTTGTCTCCACTGATCTCTTTCCTTAGCCAGTTCAAATCCGTTCTCAATTCCAAGCTCTTTTAAGTCCTTGTGCATTCTATCCTTCCATCTTTGTCTGGGACATCCTCTTGGTTTTTTGTGTTCGTTTTCCATTCTGTTACTTTTTCAATTATTTTCTCTGATCTCCACACGTGTACAGCCCATCTCAATCTACTACTCTTTAAAGATGGTCGCTTCTCCATACAGTTCTTTAATCTCTTGATTTGTCCTCATCTCATATTCTCCTTACTTGTTTTTTTTTTTTTGGTTGTGGGTTGGGGGGGGGGGGGGGTCCATGGATTCTTCTTAACATCTTCCGTTCAATAATTGCTAATTTGAGATCGTTCGATTTTGTTGTCTCCTACGCACTACATGCATACAAGGCTAATGGTCTCATTAGAACTTTGTAAAATGTTATTTTTTTATTTCAATGATAAAAACTTTGATTTAAATAGAACTACCACTTACCAATCCAAATTAGCATCTGTTTGCCGCTACTAATCGTATATTTATTTCTTCTTCTAAACCTATTTTTATTAATGTCCACCCCTAAATATTTGAAATTATCCACTCTTTAAAATTTGTAGTCATCAATATCCAAGTGTCCTACTCTGCTGTTATTTCTAGTTAAGATCATGTATTTTGTTTTATCCTCGTTTATTGTTACCTAACCCTATTTTCTTTCCATTTTCCAGTAGATTTCTTGTAGTATTTTTTATATTCGCTTCATCTCCTGCCATTATGACTATGTCATCTGCCATCTGAGTACGCGGCCACTACTAATAGCTTGTCAACTCCGATTTTAACTCCATTTGCTGTGACCAAGGTATATATATATATATATATATATATGAAATGTAATTTATTATTAATAACATTAATAATAATATGAATATATTACATTAATATTTTATAATATTAACGAATTTTTAATATTCTTTGTATAGTGAAATCTTGTGGTAAGCAATTTAAATTAATTTTATAAAAAGAGTCCACAAGGATATTTTATATACTTGTAAATAAAAACCCTAGTCCAGAACAAATTTTACTTTATTATTTCAGTAAATACGAAGAATATGTTTAGTACTGAAGGTGACAATGTTGTTGTAGAAATACCTGTTTACTGAATATAATAAAGTAAAATATTTTGTGGACTTGGGTTTTTATTTAATAGTAGGTATGCAGTTTAAATTAAATTTACTTATTACTTTAATAGTATACCAATAAAATACAAGTGTTTAATAAAACTACAACAAAATAATCATTAATGATAATTATGGATAATATGTTTTCAGACAGTTAATTGGGGGAGGGGGAGGGGGAAGCTAAATCAAAATTTTTGATTACTATATACAAAAAAAAATAAATAAATAAATAAATAAAAACAAAGAAGGGATACAGGTTTAAAGAGGATAGTGTTGAATTTTAATTACAATGATAAACATTACATTCGATAAACGATTAAGTGCGAATTTCATCAAATATATATACCATATATATATATATCATATCATATATATATAATATATATTTTTTTACATTTATCAGTCTCTACGTTCAATATAAGTAATTTTACTGAAATTTCAATTTTAAACACCTATAAAAAAATTGAGTGTTGAGATTTTTCTAGTATTTTGGAAATTCGTTTAGTTTTATATCAGTATGCTTAAATAAAATTTTTTAGCCATTTTATTAATTTTTATTGTAAAAGTATTGAGAAATAATATTCGTATGGATAAAAAGATTTTCGTTTAAACTAAAAATATAAACTTTATACAGCTATAAAAAATATTGATACTTGGAATTTTTCTAATATTTTAATATGACGTTAAGTAATATGTAGGTATACCTCAGTAAAATTTTTAGACCTTAAAACCCAAAATTTCCCAAAATTGAATTTTACAAAATGCTCAATGTACTATATTTTGTAGAAAAATTAACGTAACGGTTCCAAAATTTTATCAGTAGTATCCACGTGAACATCCAAAATAATTTTCAAGGCTTTAACTTCAATATTGCCTGAAGTTCGTAAAATATTGAAATCGAATTCGTTAAAATTTCAGTTTTTGTGAAAATTGCTGTTTTTTCGTGATTTTTTTGTCGTTTTTCATGTCTCAAATAAATTATCAACTACATCCACTTTCCAATCGAAAATATATGCTATTCATAAAAATTGGAGCATTATTTCGGGTAGGTTAAGTGTCTTTATACCTAAAGAATAAAAGAAGACACAGATCATTGTAAAACTCATATATTTTCACTTCACTCAGAATATAAAAACAATTTTTATAATACAAATTCAAGCAGCGAATTTTTAGTTTTATCAAAAATGTCAATAAAATTATCTGTTTGATATAAAATATTCATTTTATTATTCACATTATTAATACATAATGCTGATATTCTGGTTAGTCTAGCTGAGGGTTGGAAAATTAATGGCAGGCATGTTGACTGTAGCATGGGCATTGGCCTAACGGTTTGCCAAACATTATTTATAGAATAACATTATGTTGTATAACAATAAATTATTATTAATTGAATAATATTCAGATAATATTCAGATATTCTTATTATTTCATCAAGTAAATTTTTACTCCCTTAACCCGTAAGGAAATATGTGCAAATGTAAATTGTAAATGCAATTAATTTACCTATCATAGTAATATATTTTAAATTATTATAAATTATAATATACTTATATTTTTTACGAGTATACAATTAAGAATTAAATATAATACTTTTATACCTCTATCTCTAACTAATAACTACTAACTACACATTTGTACATGTCAATGTCATTTCTGATAGACAATATTATAAAAGGTAATTTCACTTTTAACAAAATACAATATTTTTTTAAAACGGTCCTTGGGTAGGGCATGGCCCCTAAGACATCCCCTTGCATTCGCCTCTTATTGCCTTATTGCTCTTATAAAGATATATCATCTATTCTACATAAAACATATGTATTTAATGTCGAACAGATATTTGTAAGCTTTTCAATAGGTACTACTTATTATGTAATTGGCGGGGTTTATTTCCCTCCGTTATCACCTATTAACGTTTATGAATCGCATTTAATTTCAATTGAATTTTTAATTAATAAATATACAAACCATATTTTTATATTTTGTGGTGACTATAACTTACCAGAAATCGTTTGGAATAATAATGACAATGGCCTATTATGCTCATACTCTTCAAACTCTAGAGCACCCTGCATACCTGAATTATTCGCAACTTACTCGTTTTTTCAAATAAATAATATTTTAAATGTACTGGTTCTCTGGTATGTATTGGTTCTTTCTTAGATCTTATTTTCTGTAACAGCAAGCTTCTTTCTATTGATAAATTCCTTGAACCAGTAGTTCCAACTGACTCTTATCATCCTGCACCATTTCATCCAATCATTCACCAAACAATTATTCACATAACCTATCATTCTTCAATTTCACAAAATCAGATTATCAAAAAATCAGTAAATACTTGAGTTCTTTTGACTAGAATTCTATTTTTCTTCGTCTCGATGTTGATGCCGCATTTAATACATTTTATAATGCTCTACATCAATCCATAATTAATTTTGTCCCTAAATTCGTATTCCATAAATCTACTTATTCTCCTTGGTATTCAAAGGAATTAAGGCGAGTTGTAGTTTTAAAGAAAAAAGCTCTGCTAGATACAAATTATCTTCAAGCAGTTGTGATGATAGGGAATTTTCCTTTCTTCGTGCTAAATTTAAATATTTATTTAAAAAACGTCTAATTAACTATGGAAGGAATACAGATAGTTTACTAAAAATTAATCCTAAGAGATTTTGGAAATTCATAAAAAAAATAGATCAGTCTACAGTTCTACACTAATATTCCCATGGTAGTTTCGTACAATGATATCTTCTCTTCCGACCAGCATGAGTCTGCTGAGTTATTTGCCTATTTTTCATCCGTTTTTTCTTCTTTGAACATTGATTATGTCCCTGATGTCCCCAACATCTCTTATTTTAATTTGCCAAGAAATGTTTCTTTGAGTATAAATGATGTCTTTCACAAAATTTCTAAATTATATAGTATTTCGTCAGTCGGTCCCAATGGCATCTCTGGTGATTTTCTTTATAATTATAGATCTATTATATCTTATCACCTTTGAATACTTTACAAATGTTCATTTGATGAAGGTATCTTTCCTTCTATACTTAAATTAGATTCAATTACACCAATTTTAAAGTCGGGTAGTGCATCTGATGTTACTAACTATAGGACAATTTCAATCCAGTCACATATCGACAAAATATTTGAATCTCTAGTCTTTAATAGTATTAATGGATCTATCAATAGTATTATTATGGAACAACAACATGGTTTTTGACCTGGTCGTTAAACTACCACGAACAATTTAATCTTTAATAATTATGTTTTCAATTCCTTTAAACAACACTCCCAAGTAGACGTTATTTTTACAGACTTTCATAAGGCTTTCTATACTGTAAATCATGTTGTCCTAATTAATATTCTTAATGAGTTTGGAATTGGTGAGCCTTTGTTATCGTGGTTCAAATCCTACCTGGAGAACAGATATAAATGGGTTAAATTATTAAACTATAAATCAAATTTGTTCCATACTTCCTCTGGTGTGCCTCAAAGTAGACACTTATCTCCGTTATTATTTTCTATTTTTATCAATAATCTATGTAAAATGATACATCATTTTCGTTTTCTTTGTTTTTCTTACGACGTTAAACTTTTCATGCAAATTGATTATATAGACGATAGTCTAAAACTTCAAAATGATTTGGTTAATTTAGTTACTTATTTCGAAAGATAGGGTTTATCATTTAACTTCGCCAAATGTAAAGTTATGACATTCAATAGGATCCGCTTCCCTATTATGTTCTCTTACCATCTACATGATTTTATCATTTCGTGTTGTGATGAATTCGTTATGGATCTTAGTTTCAAGCTTTCCAGTAATTTCCACCCTAGCCTCCACATGGAGATGGTGTGTTGTAGGGCCTTGTGAGTTTTGGGCAATATAATAACTAATGAGGCTTCTTAAGTTGACTTCATTATGTAAAGATTTATATTGTTCTTTAGTCCGCCCAATACTAGAATATGGTGCCGTAATATGGGATCCTCATACTGCCCTAAATGCATGCCAGGTCGATAGGGTACAACGTAGGTTCCTTAGATTCGCCAGCCACCTTTTGGGTATTAATCATGACTACACTACAGTTGTTAATCAACTTCGTTTAATCTCCTTAGCGGAGCGAAGACGATTTATGAATGTAAATTTCTTGAAAGGATTGCTAATTGGTAGAATACATTCTTCAACTTTACTGTATTGCATAAATTTAAAAATTCCACAACGTACCACTCGTTCCGCTGCAACTATTCATATCCCATTTTGTACCACCAATTACTTGCTAAATGAACCTTTGAGATGTATTCGTATAATGTCTATTGGTAATACTGACTTCACCTTTTTTACTTAATTTATTATTCATGTTTTTGAACTTGACAGTTAGAATAATTATTGAGGATGAAAAGATTTAATAATTAAGCATTTAATTATAACTATACTAATATATTATCATATCTTTTTTTATATTAATTCTAGTTTAATTAATTAGTTATTACTATTGTCCCTTCTCTTACTTTTGTTTCTCATATCTAAACTTTATTGCTAATTGTCATAAAATTACTTTTGCGTTATTTAATATCTTGATATCTTGTATTTTGTAAATATTTAATTTAATGTATATATCTGTTATTTTACATCTTAATTGTACTAAAAGGGCTTAACCCGTAAATTCAGAATAAATAAATAAATAATGGGTTGTAGGATAATTTGTTCAGTAATATTATTTAATTATTAGAATCTAATACTTAATTAAATAATATAAAATAAAGACAGGTTTAATAACTCGCTTTAAAGGTTGATTAATATCATAGGAAACAACACCACTATTCATTAATTATTGTAGGATAAGATTATAATATATTATTATATACATTGGACATTGACGAGTATACCAACGATTAATCCTAAAAGAATAATACTACATTTTATTATTTTCTTCGTAGATTGGCAGTGAATAATTATAAAGGAATAAAATTTATGCAATATCTAAACATACTTAAGTTTTTTTAATAATTAAACCGGCATCTACTGGCCACTGGCAACTAATGTTTTCATAATCTAACTTTAACAGTATAAAATTTACTGAGATAATGTTAATATAAATATTTTACTTTATGACATTAATTTAATAAGGAAATTAGTTTTATTATAATTTAATTTAAGTACTAATAATTAAATATATATATTTTAATAGCATTTCTATTATAATTTTCATTTTTTTATTGAATTGTTTATAATTTAATGTAGTACAAAATAGTACGTATACAATATAAATAATATTTTATTAGCAATAAATTATTGTTGTCGGAAAAAATAACGGATGGAAATGATATCCAAAAGATAAAATGAAATAGGAATAAATACCCAAGGACAAAATAACCAGTGGACAAATATTATATAGACATAATTTTATTTTAAAGAATTAATTGATAGATTCTTTACTGGATATATTTTACCCTTGTAATTTTTTCTTTGCATTTTTTTTCCTATAGCCACTTTACGTATATAAAATAACTTTAAATAAAAATGTTTATAAATTTATTTAAATACTTTAAAATATTGAATTACAATCAATGGTATACGAATATTAATTAGATTTTAATGGATGCATCATGTTAATAATATAAATTATACCTAATAATTATTGTATAAAATTCACAATGTTCATATGCATAATAATTTATTGGACAACAAAATTTTGTTTCATTTATTTTATCTAGTAGATAATGATAATTTATTTTTTTTTTTTTATTAATTGATTTCGTAATATTTATTAGTAGTTATATAAAACATTCATAATAATATTGAATTTCATTGGAATATATTTTAAATACAAATTTTTTTATAATAATTGTTATTGAGATGAAATAATGGAATTCGTGCAATAAATTATTTTTAATACATATATATAATATATGATACCATATTATGTATATTGTATCTAATATAATTATTAGTAAAATAATGTTTTATCTTTTGAATTATATTTTTTTTTATATTTTATTTATAATTATTATTTAGAAATAATTAATAAGAATTTTTATACACATAAATTATAATGTTATTATGTGAAAATTTATATAATTATTTAATTCATTTTTTAATTTTTTAGACGATCGGTTTGACTGTAAGATATTTTATTTATTGATCAAAAATTATTTATAAGATAATTTCATATTAATCAAAACAAAGTAACTTTATTATCTCAATGAAAGAATATATACAGTTTTTTATATAGTTTCCCAGTTGTCTATGTTTCCTTAGTGATTTAGATATTGAGTACTAGGTACACACCAATGGTTATATTATCGATTATATGAGGTGATTCGTAGGCGATACGACGTCGTAACCAGTGGTGCATTTAGATATTAAGCGCCCTAGGACAACATGTAGTATCGCCCCCTCCCCTCCCCATCAAGATCGTACATTTTATATTGAGTTTTTCTTTTTAGATAATAGATATAAATTTATTTAAAATACTTATTAATATACTTCATCAAAAAAGAAAACTAAAGGAAGGGATCGTGGTGTGGGATGGTGGCAAGGCAACGCTTGAGTGATCTCACGAAGCAGGTAGGCGTAGCGAGCGTCCCTTTCACTTGGAAACAACTTTAACTAGATTAATAAATTGGAATATAATTGAGTGTGCTCAGTAAAACATACTGTTAAACTTGGAGTGGAAGGCTTCGTTTACACCAACAACACGATCGAAGTCGAACTAAAATTAATAGGCTATACAGTACGTTTATCGTTCATGCAATCGTTTAAACAAAACCGAACGCAATTCATGTGGTAGATTAGATACCTAATGCCGGACGCAATTCGTGTACCCGCTTATCAAATTTTTTATTTCGGGACGCAATTCGTGTGTAGCCAAAATTTAAGTGAAATGATATATCATTACATTCGAAAAACGATTCTGAGCGAAGTACTGTCAGATTTGGGTACCTAGGCAAGTCATTTAATGATTGTATCGGCATTTATATTGAATGTAGAGACTCTACGAATGTAAAAATAAAAAATATTAATTTATATGTACCTATATTATCTGTCGAACTTCGCTTAAAGTCGTATTTGTGAATGTAATGAATAAAATTGCATTCAAATTTTTATCAAAATTCTACACTTTCCTCTTTAGTATAATCTCTTTTTTTTATTTTCAGTTTCTATAGAGCTTTTCGGCATTTCTTATAATTATCTTTTATTTAAATTTTACTATTCGTGTTCTTAAGATTGTGAAGTATAACTTATTTAATTGGATATAACAATATAGTGTTTCTCAATCATTTCTCTATATACTCAAGCACTCAAGGCGACATTCCAATGTTTGTTACTAATCGTCGGTAACCAAATAAAATTCACAACATATGGCTATTTAGTTCCTAAATACATTTTATTGTCATTACATTAATATAATATATAATTATCTATATTTTAATGAAATATTAATTATTGTATGTTTTTTATTACCTACAGTTATTGATGCAAAAGGTAAGGTATCCTTTATTTGATATCAGATTTCCTTTACTTTAGATTTACGATTTTCTCGTACATTATAAAATTATAAATTACTTTATTAAAACGTTTGTATAATATTTATTGTAGAAATAATATAAAAAATATAAAATGTTGCAAGTTTAATAATGTGAAGAATATTAAAACGTTGATTAATTATACAATAGTAGTAAGACTAATTCTTATTAGTTATAGAAACTGTTAAAACGAAAGAGAATGTAAATAATGAAATAACCATATATATAGAGAAATTAAGTATACTAGATTTGAATACATTATACATTATACAATTATAAATCATCTCTTTCGGAAGAACGATTTTGAGTAAAGAACAGTCTGACCTAGATAATAATTAGATACTTAATTTGCTTTAAATTTAAAAATTTAAGTAACTGATCTAATTATGTAACATGGGAAATCTGTGAATACTAAAAAATACATTTTAAAATTTTTATAACATAAACAAATATAACATGATTATTACTTATTACAATATTAGTAAATTGAACGTAGCAAATTTA
Organism: Tetraneura akinire; assembly: GCA_021307375.1. Classification (NCBI taxonomy): domain Eukaryota; kingdom Metazoa; phylum Arthropoda; class Insecta; order Hemiptera; family Aphididae; genus Tetraneura; species Tetraneura akinire. The sequence continues at coordinate 2,034,160 of JAIUCT010000023.1, forward strand.
AATTCTGTGATATTAACTTCTAATAAAACCATTGGGATATTTGAAAAATAAAGTGTATAATGTAATTAAATGTGATTTTCTACTGAAGTAATACCCTAGCACTGGTAATTGGAACTAATGCTAAGGTTAGGAATAATTAAAGGTTTTATATTTTTATCAATAAAAAATATAACAATTCCAAAATATTATCATGTAGATATAATATATTTGTATTAATATTAAATAAAATTTTAATGTTTCTAAGATCAATATTTACTGAGCTATCTTAAAATATTTGAATTAAAATTCGTTAAAAGACAGTCTCTCAATTTATCTCTTTTTGTTAATTTATTTTCTTCTATTATTTGCAAAACTTTTTCATTTATTAATTATATGAAATAAATATATATATATACCTTTATTTTAATTCACAATAAAATAACTTTTTCATAATGACCTTATTTAATTTTAAAATGATTCTATTTGTAACCATAATATTACGTTTGTGATACCCTTATCTTTAATAAAATACATTGGAACTATATGTTTTATACTTTTATAGCACTATAATTATTTACTTGATTTTACAATGTGGTACTTTTATAAATTGTACCTTTTAATTCCTCTTAATGTATCTTAATGCGCTCCTGCATATCTTAAACACAGGGAAGTGAGTGACTATATCTTCTGGAATCCATACACTATTGATGAATATACCAAAATCGTACGTGTTCATTGAATGTTTCAAAGATATGGTTGTCACATTCTAAATATTTCTCATCCACCCTACTATTATGCGTCTGTCCTTTACTCCCTTCAAACATCTGTTTTCATCCATGCTGATCGTTTTCATGTAATTACTCTATCCAATATTCTTTTCAATATAATAATTTCATCCATATTGTTATCCTTAGTTAACTTTAAACTTATTTTCCACGCTACTATTGTAATTTAATTTCCTTCCGTCTTTATCGATCTCATTATAAATTTTCTTAATGACTTTCCCATATTCTGTCATTTATTATTTATTATTTATTATTTATTAATTTTATAAATTATTATATCTATAGTTTTAGTGTAGTAGTCCTATGTGTAATAGTAATACACACTTTAGCACTGTGGATAACGTGTTCTACATTAAGTTTCACGAAGTCAGTTTCACTGCAGCAATGTCTCGAAAAAATTCCATTATGGTTGTAGAGAGAAAAGGAGTTATTTTTGTCAACTAGGTTGTTGTCTTCATACTTAAAAAATAAACAAAAAAAAAAAAAAAAAAAGACGAACTGATACTCCAGCCGCAGGGATATAGGTGTGCATATCATAGTATTTAATTATAATTATAATTTAAATGCAATGTTAAACCATTGCATTCGAAAAAACGATTCTGAGCGACGTTTAGTCAGATAATATTGATTAATATATTGCCGTTTTTTCGTCATTTTTTCATCGGTTTTTCTAACGCATTGGATCAATTTTGAGAAATTCGAAAAATGACCTAAATATATTACCAAGAACATCCATTTTCCTACCGGAAACATATCCTATTCGTGAAAATCGGACCATTATTTCGCGTAGTATAAGTATCTTCAGTCATAAAAACAAAAAAATAAAAATATCAATTTTAAACAGCTATAAAAAAAAATTTAGACCATGGATTTCTCTAATATTTTGATATGATGATTCAGACGTAAAAATAAAAAAAAACGAAAAAAAAAATAAAACGGCGGTCGCCCATTCGCTGTCGACGCCTGGCTACGGTGCTTAACACCGAGATAGCATTTCGGGAATGTTTCGCCGACTACACCACATGCGTCTCCCATAGAGCCATCTTTTTGTGATTGCTGTTTTTTCGTCATATTTTTCATAATATTTTCGTTTAAACTAAAAATATCAATTTTAAACGGCTATAAAAAAAATTTGAGAATAGAGATTTTTCTAATATTTTGAATTAATGTTAAGTATTATATAAATTTAATCCTGTAAAATTTTCAGACCTTAATACCAAATATTGCTAATTTTATCAAACATTATATACAAAAAAACGAGAATTTTACGAAATATTCAAAGTCCTATATTTGGTAGAAAAATGATTGTAACAGTTCCAAAATTTTATCACATATACATAGTACATATATGAACTTCCAAAAAAATTGTCAAGACTCTAACTTCAAAATTGCCCAAGTTATCGTGAAATATTGAAATCGAATTCGTCGAAATTTGTATAATGCTGTTTTTTCCTCATTTTTTGGTCGTTTTTTCTACCGCTTAGGGTCAATTTTGAGAAAATTGAAAAATAACCTAAATAAAGTACCAAGAACATCCACTATCCTACTGGAATCATATACTATTCGTTATAATCGGAGCATTATTTCGGGTAGTAATATTATCTTCATACTTAAAAAAAAAAAAGACACACATCATTGTAAAACCAATACATTCTTTGCTACGCTCAGAATCTAAAAACAAAAAACAAATAATATGGGTTAAGAGGAATGAAAGGAGTGATTTTTTTTCTGTCTAAGAATCATGAAATATAGTAATTTAGTCATTTTACATATTCAATGATACGATCGAGATCGACCTAATAATTTGATAAGGAATCTGAGAACTGATTTAAATTTGTCATTCAGTCTATTTTAGATATTTTTTATTTATTTATTTATTATTTTTTTTTTTTTTTTGTCACTAAGTATTAAAAAATTTTAATTATAATTTATTATTTATCTAATTAATATTGAAAAATCTAAGAAAATTTTCCTTTATTTTCCCAATATTAATTAAATAAATTGTAAATTGAAATTTCTTGAATATTAAATTTTTGAAGACTTTTACTCAAAAATATAAGAAAGCTCATTTAAAATAGACTGGATGACAAATTTAAATCAGTTTTCAGATTCTTTATTGTATTATTAGATCAATCGTATTATTGGATATAGAAAATGACTAAATTCCTTTTTCGTGTTAGATGGAAAAAGAAAATTTTGGGGAGTGCTAATTTTGAGTCTGAGGGTGCTATAGTCCCCCTGGCACGCCCTAGTTTTTTTGATAATAATAATAATAATAATAATACGTAATAATTGTACATGATTTTGTTGATTAAGTTATACTTTATATATACTTTATAAATACATGAAATATTACCCATATTGACTATCAATCGTAGGCATTTTATATATTGCCTAGACATTGTCAGCATGGCCTTACTTTATTAGCTACTGTTAATATTAACTAGTCATTACCGATAATGACTAATTTCCGACATTGACGGTAACATATATAACATAAAAAAGGAAAATGTTTCCCATGATTAAGAATTTTTCGAATATTACGAATATTTTTATCCAATATAATAGTAGTATTTTTTTGAGGACGTAAGGTGACTGATGTATCAATATGCACAACACAACGTCTAAAAGAATATTATATAGGTATATAATTATTTAAAGTAGCGGCATTCGGGTGGGGGGGCATGAGGGTGCACCCACAATAAATATTTAAGTAAATCTTATAATATGTATTACTAAATAGGAACCTTGTGAATAGTGTGTTTAAGGGCACTACAAATATAATATGTATAATAAATAAATTACGAATTTCTATAGCTTCTTGTTTTTAAGTATTATAAAATTGTCTTTTTATTATTATTACACTGATTAGATTTATTGAATTGTATTGTTATAGATATGATTTGATAATTGGTTGTGCTTAGAAAACAATATATTATCTTATATTCTTATATGACATTTTTAATATAATACACGTAACTTTTAACAAAACTGGTATTTACATATTATGCTTCGAGTAGTCCCATTTTGATAATCAAATAGGAACTGTAGTAGGCCTTCGTGGTAGATAGGTGAAATATGACATGCGTGATACACGACCGTGTCAAAATACCTGCAATTTTTTACATTAGTTAGATCGATGTGTCGGGCAATAGTGAATCAAGATTGAATCAATGTCATTGAAAAAAAAACCCTCACTAACTACTCTAATAATGTAGAACATTATGAAAAAAATTAGAAAAACCATGTTAAAACAATTGTTTTTTAAATACCAATTAATATAAATCTGGATTTTTATTAAATTAACAGTACAACATATCGGTAAGCTATGATTTATTTAATAATGGAATATATTCTCACCTACATAACATATTAATTTATTTAATTTTTGAAACATTTTGTATCTTTTCTTTCAAAAGTAAAGAAGAAACAAATGAAGCATAGATTTATTATTAAGATGAGATATTTTAAACCTATCCATCAATATATTGTTCCAAATTTTAATTTTTTAGATACGAGTATATTTTAAAGAAATATTATTTTATTTAAATGTAATAATAACACGAAAAAGATTAAAATGAAACAATGAACTACTATTTACACTATTCACACTATACGACACACTTCATGTACTGAGCTACAACGACGACTATTTGTCTCACGTAGACGTAGTTTTCGCGCCGCTATATATTATTATTTCCGAAGATTCTCGAAACTTCTATATGTTTCGTCATATTGAATATTCTCGAACAATCGTGCATGCGTCATGCGTGTATTTTGCATTGCCTGTCAGCATTGATATTTTGTTATCACTATCTATCTATGTTTATTTTTAATCAAATTGTCCAATTCTCCATGCCATATTTACATAAATTTCTTGATTAACTATAAAATAAGTAAAATGGTTAAAATTGTAGTTTCCGAAAATTTTAGAATTCCTTTTATATTTATTCATTCTGTAATGATAAACCATTGCATTCGAAAAAACGATTCTGAACGAAGTTCTGTCAGATAATGCCCTTTTTCGTCATTTTTTTCATAATATTTTCGATTAACTAGGAATATAAAATTTAAACAGCTATAAATAAAAATTGACAATAAGGATTTTTCTAATATTTTTATATGATGTTTAGTAATTAGAACTTTACGAAATATTCAACGTCCTATATTTTGTAGAAAAAAATAAGTATTACCACATATATATATTTATATATATAACTTATGTGAATACACAATAAAATTTTCAATTCTCTAACTTCAAAATTTCCGAGTTATCGTGACATATTGAAATTCTAGCTAAATTTGTTAACATCAATGCAAATTCTTTATCATCTTTTTGTCTCATGATTTCGGTCAACAAATAAAATTAAACCGTTTCTTTAATAGTTTTAAATGATATCATTTCTATGTCATTAGGATATTTTGACAACATATCAATGAAACTATCGTATAATGGTGTACCTAGAGAGTAGACAGTAGGAAATAGGTACAGGTGGTAATTGGAAAAAATCACCCAATACTATTATGTATATATCACGGAATACTTCTTAAATTCTCATTATGGACTTTAGTCTTTGATTTATGATCTTTAAGTTGTGATCTATGATCAATGATCTATGATCTGTGATGGGTCAACCCCCGGTAGGTGCTCAAAGAAGTATTTTGAGATTTACGATGGAAATTTTTGTTGATAGATGGTTGCTATTAGTTTCAATAATATTTATATTATCACTTTGGTTTCTATTATAATCAACAATCATTTAGCTGATTAAAGTCGAAGGAGAAATCACGTTTTTTCGTTATTTTTTCGTCGATTTTCTGTCGTATAGGGTCAATTTTAAGAAATTCATAGAAGGACCTAAATAATGTACAAACTACATCCAATTTGAAATCTAAAACACATAACATTCGTGAAAATCGGAGCATTATTTCGGGTAGTAAAAGTGTCTTTTAACATAAGAAGAAAAAAAAGACACACATCATTGTAAAACCAATACATTCTTCGCTCCGCTCAGAATCTATAAAATATACATTTTATTAAGAATGAACAGCTTCGTCAAATACTTAATATATAATATATATTTTTTTTATATAATAATATTAATATATTTATTTTTTAGATAATATTAGAAATGGTAAGTATAATCCAATATGTTTTCCTTATTTTTTAAATTAAATTTATTATATTACTTATATTATATTGTATGTTTCGCTTTTGCCCAATCGGAGATTCATTACAGGTATACTCGATTCAGAATAAGATCGGTAGTTGGCGGCGACGAGTTTTCGTCCGTTTCGGTCAGAGGTTTCCACTTCCTAATCGCCCACCAATTTGCATTCGATACTTACAGCGCTGCGTTACAATCGTGGCGAGTATGTGTATTATTATATTATACAATTTATTCATCCCTCCGTGCGCGCTCGTTTTTACGTGTTCTCGCATAGTGCATTTATACGTTTCGAAATTTTTAATTTTTAAACTTGTAAATATATTGACGAAATTTTTTTAATTTGTAAATATGTATATTGACAAATTTTTTTAATTTTTAAACTTGTAAATATATTGACGAAATTTTTTTATTTTGTATGAAATAATTTTTACCTGTGTAGTATAATAAATATAATGTTTGTAATATATTTAAAAATGGTTAAAATTATAAAAAAAGGTTTTTATTTAATTATTATATATAATAAATTTATAATCCTTATAATTGTATTTAATATTACGTAAATACATTACAAACGATACGTA
>JAIUCT010000023.1:2066143-2099233 GCA_021307375.1 Tetraneura akinire
TCAAAATGTTGACTGCTAACATTGTGCTGCTAAGTTCACAAGAGTCAGATTGTGCTAAACAGTAAAGGTGGCTTGTATGATAAGATGCGTAAAAAATTTGATGCCATAATAAATGTATCAAAATGTCGTAGAAGTTATTATAATCAAAGCGAGTAGAAAAAACATAATAAATGTTATTTGCTCATTTATATTGGCTTATCCAAGTATTAAATCTAAAGTGATCGATTAATCGGCAGACCAGTATTTTGGCATGAATATGTTAGTGAACAAAATATACTTGAATCTGTCGTAAAGATGATGCGTCGCCCTGATTGAAACTGATTTTTTATTAAAATATTCGCTAATATAATAAACGTAAACATAGGTTTTTAAAAACTTTCTTATTTCGAAATTATTATACTTAGCGTTATTATTATTATCGACTTATCGTATGTCACAGAATGTCCGAGAGAGACCCAAAGATCCAGTTCGGACGCCTATACTTAGTGTTGAATTACCTATTAGGAAAATTAATAATAATATTTTCTAGATCGTGACATATCCGTCTTAAGAAAACAATTTTTTAATAATATACAGTCATTTTAAATTCATAAAAAAAATCAATTTTTTAATCCTTTATATCTACTATTGTAAATGTTTAATCCAAAAATCAATAAGTCAAGACCTAGTTAATATTGCAATCTTTATTTTTTATATTTGTAGTTTTTTTCTATAGTCATACTATACTTCATTTTAGATTCTGAGCGAAGCGAAGAATGTATTGGTTTTACAATGATGTGGGTCTTTTTTTTTCTTTTTTTTTGTTTTTTTTTTAAGTATGAAGACACTTTTACTACCCGAAATAATGCTCCGATTTTCACGAATGTTGTATGTTTTCGATTGCAAATTGGATGTAGTTTGTACTTTATTAAGGTCATTTTTCGAATTTCCCAAAATTGACCACATGTCACACAGAAAATGGACGAAAAAAAGACATTTTTCCTTCGACGAATTATTATTTTTTTTTTATTTTAGGTCAAAATAATACATATAATTATTTATAATTATTTATTCTTAAATTAAAATTATAAATATAAATATGACATAACATATTATATATGTATTAAATGAGCTCATCGTCTCATATATTATACATGTAATTAAAACATATTTTTAAAAATTAATATTAAATAATCGTAATATAAATATGTATATATATATATAACTATAAAAGAATAATAAGTTGTTATTCGTTGAACTTTGTAGTGGTTTAAATTTAAATAAAAGTTTTATATGTGTATCTAATATCTATTAATTATTAGTCTATCATTAAAAGAAAAATGATTTTTATTTACTTTAAATTTATTGTTGCCAATGTATTCATGATTAATATGCATTTTTCAAAAATTAATTGTAGTGAGAAGGCAATAGTTGGCAAGTATTAAATTATAATATTATAATGTACCATATTTTGATTAGAATAATGAAAGAAATATTAAATTAGTTACAGTGAAATTATTACGTACCAACGTACTAGTATATACAAGGTGTCCCAGATCTTATACTCATTGCAATATATTAATATGATTAAATTGATGATATTAAAAAACAAAATGGTATTAAAAATAAGTTGATATTTTTAGTGTAATCGAAAATCTAAGAACCAATATATGATATAAGACTTATTGTTCTTATTATTTCTCAATATTTCTACAAAAATGATTAATGAAAAATTTAATGAAGTTATCTCATATATAGTTTGAAGTATTTCCAAAATATTACAAAAATCTCAATTCTCCGTTGTTGTTTTTTATAGGTGTTTATAAATGAAATTTTAGTAAAATTGATATTGAAAGTATTTATATGAATTCTTCTTCTTATTTCTCAATTTTTTTAAATAAATTGATATAAAGTTGATATCAAATTTTAAAAAATTGGATAATATTATTAAATACCAATACAAATAGCTCATTTCCAAATAGTTGTGAATATTACAATTATAATTATTATTTTAGATTTCAAGAGCAAAAAAAAACTATTGATTTTACAAAGATGTGTATTTTTATTTAATTATTATTATTTTTAGATTCTGAGCGAAGCGAATAATGTAATGGTTTTACAATGATATGTGATTTTTGTTTTTATGTATTTGTACAAATTTACTACCCGAAATATTGCTCCGATTTTCACAAATAGCATATGTTTCCGGTTGAAAGTGGATGTAGTTGGTACTTTATTTAGGTCATTTTTCGAATTTCTTAAAATTCACCCTAAGCGGTAGAAAAAACGACAAAAAAATGACGAGAAAACGGCATTTTTCACGAAAAATGAAATTTTGACGAATTCAATTTATATATTTCACGATAACTCGGGCAATTTTTAAGATAGAAACTTGAAAAAATTTTTGGTGTTCACATAGCTATTATATATATGTGGTAAAATTTTGGAACCGTTACGTTCATTTTTCTACAAAATATTGGACATTGAATATTTCGTAAAATTCTCGTTTTTACGTATATAATGTTTAATAAAATTGGCAATTTTTGGTATTAGGGTCTGAAAATTTTACTGAAGTATACTTAAATATTACTTAACATCATACTAAAATATTATAAAAATCCCAAATCACAATTTGTTTTTATAGCTGTTTTAATTTGATATTTTTAGTTCAAACGAAAATTATAATCTGACTGAACTTCGTTCAGAATCGTTTTTTCGAAAGCAATGGTTTATCATTGCATTCAAATTATAATTAAAATTTAACGCTATGATTTGCACACCTGTATCCTGTGCGGCAGGAGTATCAGCTCATCTTTTTTAAATGTTTATTTAATTCTATAATTAAGACTTTGAAAAAAATAATTATCTTTATTAAAAAAAAATTAATTAAAACATTAATACCGTTAAAAGAATAAATATATAAATAAAGAACATTAAAAAATTGTATAAAAATTATAATAAACATATAATACCTAGGTACTTCTTATCTTATACTTGCTCGATAAAATATTATTTCAATTGATTAATAATTTTAAAAATGTCTATAGATCAATTATTATTTATTATACGCTTGATAAGAAAAAATAATTTGTGTCTTAAAAAAAAAATCATAATTATTATTTCCGAATTCAAACTCAATTACGCATAACTAAAAGAAACCAATATCACATTCATTTTTATGTTTACCAAAAATTGTAATTGTAATATAAAAATTAATTATTATGACAAGACAACTTTTGGAATAAAAATATTCAGCTTTTTTTAAATATGTTAGTTCATAAACTTAATTAATTAAATAATTATTTATGAAGTTATATAATAAGTATGCAACTCTATCTTATAAACAGTAGCGTAACTTCAAAATTTGGGCCAGGGTACATAAATAATTACAGGACCCTTCCACTGTACAATAATATTAATGTTAAGATAAAAATAAAAATTTTGAGTACTAATTTTACTGATGTATACTCATATATTACTTAACATGATACTAAAATATTTTTTAAAAAATCCCAAGTATCAATTTTTTTACAGCTGTTTAAAATTAATATTTTTAGTTTACATGAAAATCTTAGAATCCATACAAGTATTCTTCTCATTACGTATTTATCAATACTTTAAACTTTTAAAATAAAAATTATTAAAAAAACAAAAATTTAGTAAAATTATGAAAATTTTATTGAAACCTAATTATTTGCTGGTTAACATATATCACGAATATTAGAAAAATATCACTTATAAATATTTCACGAAAAATCAAACAATTTTGTAAATAAAAACTTGAAAATTATATTGGGTACAAATACAGATACTATAATATATATCATATCGATATAACATGATAAAATAAGAAATAAAAGATATACCTATATTTTCATTTGTATCCACGATCATGGTTCACAGTTAATCTTATATATATATATATATATAATATTACTAGATAGATCAACAATGGATTTTATAAATACCTTTGGGGAATATTAATATTATTAAATTTAAATTATACCTGTATTTCCATGTGGTATCATTATGGTCTAACATATGGGCGCTTTTAGAGGAGGACAAAAAGGGTCACTTGCCCCCCTGGAAAAATGTTACACACAAATATACCTTACAAATATTATTTATGGAAGAAGGTAATCAATCAATTTGGAAAAAATTGTCGAATCTTACAGTTTTATTTATAGAATAATTTAATAGACTCTTTACCCTTTTTATTTACCCATTACCCAGGTGTGATAAAATTAGAAATTTTGGGTTTTGAGGCCTGAACAATTTACTTAAGTATACTCACAAATAATTTATCATGATATCAAAATATTTGAAAAATCCAAAGTATTAATTCTTTTTAAAGATGCCTTAAGTTGATATTTTTATTTTAAGCGATAATCTTAGAATACATACCAGTATACAAATTTTAATCATAATTTTAGCACTATTTTTAGAACATGATAAAGCTAAACATAGTACATTAACATTTGTATTTCAAAGCAAGTGGAGGAGTAGTGATTGATGTTCTCTATAAATACATTATAAAAATAAAATCTAAATTAAGATTAAGATGCTATTAATTTAAATAATAAAATCACCTATTATATTAAAAATGGAAAATTTAATAATCTAACAATAACAGACATATTATATTAATAACATATTTATTTTATTCCTATAATTAGGTAATTATTATTATAGAAATAGAATAGTCATAAAATATACATAAAAGATGGTAAAAATTTAAATGTGCAAGTATAATTATGAACTATAAATAATTGTTTCCTTCTATATTTATTTATAATTCATAATTGTACTCGCATATTTAAATTTTTACCATCTTTTATGTAGATTTTATGACTATTCTATTTCTATAATAATAATTACCTAATTATAGGAATAAAATAAATATGTTATTAATATATTATGTCTGTTATTGTTGGATTATTAAATTTTCCATTTTTAATATAATAGGTGATCTTATTATTTAAATTAATAGCATCTTATTCTTAATTTAGATTTTATTTTTATAATGTATTTATAGAGAACATTAATCACTATTCCTCCACTTGCTTTGAAATACAAATGTTAATGTACTAGTTTAGCTTTATCATGTTCTAAAAATAGTGCTAAAATTATGATTAAAATTTGTATACTGGTATGTATTCTAAGATTATCGCTTAAAATCAAAATATCAACTTAAGGCATCTTTAAAAAAAATTAAGACTTTGGATTTTTCAAATATTTTGATATCATGATAAATTATTTGTGAGTATACTTAAGTAAATTGTTCAGGCCTCAAAATCTAAAATTTCCAATTTTATCACACCTGGGTAATGGGTAAATAAAAAGGGTAAAGTGTCTATTAAATTATTCTATAAATAAAACTGTAAGATTCGACAATTTTTTCCAAATTGATTGATTACCTTCTTCCATAAATAATATTTGTAAGGTATATTTGTGTGTAACATTTTTCCAGGGGGGCAAGTGACTCTTTTTGTCCTCCTCTAAAGGCGCCCATATGTTAGACCATAATGATACCACACGGAAATACAGGTATAATTTAAATTTAATAATATTAATATTCCCCAAAGGTATTTATAAAATCCATTGTTGATCTATCTAGTAATATTCATATATCAGTGAAACCTCTGAATACCAGACACTCTCGGTCGCCGTAATTTTGTCCGTTATTTAGAGGTGTCCGTTAAGGGAGGTTTCACTGTATATAAGATTAACTGTGAACCATGATCGCTGACATAAATGAAATTGTAGGTATATCTTTTATTACTTATTTTAACATTTTATACCGATATGATATATTATATAGTATCTGTATTAATATCAAATATATTTTTCACCTCTCTATTTACAAAATTGGCTGAGTTATTGTGCAATATTGAAATTTTATTCGTGGAAATTTTAGTTTACGTGAAAAATGCAGTTTTTTCGTCATGTTTTGTTCGTTTTTCCTACCGCAAAATGTCGAAAAATAAATGTAAGTATAAATTACCAACTACATCCACTTTCCAACCGGAAACATATATTCCTGAAAATCGAACATTATTTCGGATAGTAAAAGGCTTTCAAACTAAATACGTTGATGTACATTGCCGTATTTTGCCGGACTGTAGTAGTGTATTTGCATTAAAAGTATGCGTTCAACGCGACGTACATGGGTTGCACACTAAATACGTTTATTGACAGTCCGTCAAGTAATCCGTGAGTAGTATATAAGTATATAGGTGCATTATCATGTCAATTAATATATGAGTGGTTTGTAGTTATCTTTAAAATAAACTTTGAGAGTTAACTATAACACTGTCTGCTTATTTACTGCAATATTTTTTTGTGTGATTTGACTACATAACACTATAAAATATTAATATACATGAATAGCATCAATATACATTTTAGTATTTATCGTACTTTTGGATAGAGCATACTATTAGAAAACATGACATTATCTAATAGTACGCGATCAAAACGTTTATTTGGCATTATTGTTATTCAAAAAAAGAATATTAATTAATAGTAAAAATAGTAGAATTTGTGTCTATGCTATGTACAGTACAATACGTTTGCGTATTTAACTAAGACACTAAGACCTAAGAGTGATTTTATATCGTACATCAACGCGCCGCATGAGTAGTCCGTTTATTTGACCAGTTGTATCTAATGTGTGCGGATTCACATCTAATTATGTATAATTATTCAAAAATCGTGGGTTTGTTTTGACGTATGTCAATGCAACGGATGACGACGTATTCAGTGTGAGAAAGCCTTAAGGACCAGTGACGTCATGGTTATTTTTTCAATTACTCATAACTTCTTAAATAATTTGAGTAAAAAAGTAAAATCTATACCTTTATTCTTAGATTCTTAGAATTGAACATTCCTTCAAATGAAACAACTTATTTTTTGTGTTGTGTGCTCCTTTAAGAGGACGTTATATTATACCGAACCGTGAATGCATGCAATACATCATAGAATGCGCTTTCGTAAGGCTTTTTTTTAAGGTGGGTATACACTGTAGCATTGGGTGTAATGTAACAGATTTCGTGCTCGCCTGAATGTTACAAATTTACAATGTTACACGACCAGTGTGTACGATAGAGTCGAGCGTTACTGTATGTTGTTCTCAGGTCTATTTATTAGTTATTCATAGTTTGTTCTGGAGTTAGTTCACATCGTCTGCAATGTCTTCTGATAGAAATTTGCATGTAGCTAGCGCATCATTTATTTTAATTCATTCTATTTTAAAAAAACGAAAAAATAAAAAAGTGAAAGAAGATGGTGGCAAACAAATTTAATAAATTCTAGAGACATAATATATAGTGGATCAGATTTATTAAATTGTTTTCAGGAACAAGAAATAAGTGAACAGTACAGAAACTTCATTAGAATGTCGTTAATTGATTTATTTTTGTAGCACTCAATAAGGTCCAACACCTTTTCGTTATTCCAATCCATTTTTTAAATTTATACGGATAAACACTTAAAAAGTTAAACTTTAAACAGGCATGTAGCGGTAACAATCAGGGCGATTCGTTTAGTTATCGTACACACTAGTTTTTTTCCATAAGTTTGGCACACGTACTTCAGACATTTCTAGTTTTGACCGATTTCGGCTTTTGCCCATAACATATATTTAATATTTATAATATTTTGTAGTAAACTGATAAATCAAACAAGTAGGTAGTATAACTCCTGTTATACTATATTGATATAATAACTATATAAATTATTTTTGCCGTTACAATTTGAAAGTAGTCCAAGGATGAATAAATTTAACTTAAAGATATAAAGATATAAGATATAATCATAAAAATATATTATAACTAAATTAAAATAATTAGTTTTAATATTGAAAATAAATACAAAATATCAATTAAAATTTCAAGATCCAATAAAAATATACAATATACTTTTCAATAAGAAATGTATTATTGTGTATAATTATTGTATAATTGTGTAATATATATTATGTAATTATTATTTAAAATATTATTGTCTAATATATATATTTGTTTGTGTTTACCACATAAAAATTAATAATAATTCAATTTTATCGTTTTCGAAAATAAATATTAAATCGGATTCGATTTATTTTTTGTATACTTCAAATATCCTTATAATTTTTTTACATAAGTATCTTTATAATTACCAAACTGTTTATTTAAAAATGCATATATACTTTTAAATCAGTATATTGTGTACTTGATGTAAAATTATATATAAAACTTACTCTGTATATTTAGAAACACATTTTTGGACATTCTTCATTCACTGCTTTATAGTTATTTTACTTGAAGAAAGTCGTTTAGCTAAAATAGCTCTTAATTTTTTTGGCGACATTTTTATATAATATTAAAATAATGCACAAAAACTATAGGTACGTAAAATAACTAATATAAATAAATATATATTTAAAAACAAATCCATAAAATATTTAAAAACACTGACGCACTAGTACAGAAGTACCGTATCAATATAGATGAAACAGTAATAACTATAATAAACAAAATTAATATAAACATAGGATAGAAGTTTAATGTATTATTAAATTTCTGAATCCAATCCTCCAAGACGTCGCGTCTATTTTACTAAATCATTAATTTATAATATTACGCTTATGGTATCGCGCTCTTTTATAATTGGGGTCCCTAGAAAAATAATACGTAAGTATTGAGTAATATGCTAAACCATCCGTCCATCCGGCACCCACTAAATAAGAATATTAGTAAATCATTAAAAAATAATAATACAAATATATTTATATTTATATAAATTATATAAGTACCAACCTATTTCGAAAAGGTTTAAAAAAATTGCATAATATTATAAGTGTAGAGTGTAGTAATTAGTAAGCAACACAAACAATAAATATGACAATGAGCATATTGAATATAAATAATTAGGTATAATTATAACCGTCTAGTGTCATTACTGAATCACTCGCCAAATTTTTAGAAGTTCATTTATTAAATTTTATATTATTAGTATATTATAATAATTAATAATATTACCTCATACACCACGGCAAATTAAAAATATTTCAATTTTTACAAATTGCATGACAGCAATGAAAATGCTATTATAGTCCGCGACACGGAAAAGTGGCGGTTGGCTGCTGTCGTACCCCGGGGCCTGGATCTCATCCAGTTAGACGCAGATTATTATAATTATCGGCGACGACAATATCTGTTCAGACTTCGATCAGGGTGTGGGTTATGATGAATTGTAGTTGTACAATTACACCCACAGGAGAAAAAAATAAATTATAAAGTAATATTTAAATTTTTTGAGATAATATTGTTTTGCGCGAGACAAACTTATTCAGACTGTATAACTGATCAAATTACCAAATTTTCGTAATCCATAGATGAGAACTTCAATTAGATTGTAATATTTTTATTTGTTTTGATAACAACTTCCTTTAAACATCCGTAATATCTAAATAAAATTTTTAACTAAACATATTAATAACTTTATATGTATAATAGGTATAAAAAAATTAAAATGCTACGACATAAATAAAATTCTCATTTACATAATATAAGTCGGTAAATATATCATTAATACATCCTATATAAGTGTCGTCAGCCTGAAACAATTTGTATGCTCGAATTGCGAGTAATGGTGCGGCGTTCTCTTAATTAAAATGACAAATTACATTACTATCATTTCTACAGCTTTTTTTTTTTCATTATAGTATCTGCTTATATTTTTAAAATATTATATTATTTATTATATATTTATGATTGTTGGTCTTAAATTATAGTGTATTATTAAAAATAAAATTAACAAGAAAAAAATATTATTCAATAATTCATTATATAAATAGATATAATTTAAGGATTTGAAAACATTTACCATTTTAAAAATTTTGAACTTCTCATAGTGGCAATAATTTCTAAATTACATACAAATATTATTATATCAAAATTATTAACAAAATTAAAATTAAAATTAAATATTTATCGGTATTATTGTAATTTTTTTCTAGCGTTGCTGAAGATCACATTTGATATTGAAAAAGAACGTTTTGTGCCAGAAAGCGTGCATGACTATTTAACTAGAAATACAAAATTGATAGGTGAATGATTTTGAAAATAAATACCTATATAACATATATAATTTTCATTTTATTTTTATATAATTTAAATAATTACCCATTAGGTATTCAATTTACTTTATATTAATTTACTTATCTAAATGTAATTATTGTTATTATTAAAGTAACAAAAATCATTATTTTATATAAGATATCCTAGTTACTGCAAGACAGAATTCTACAAAATGAAAAAAATATATATAATAAATTAATAAGTAATAATAATTATAACAATAACAAGGTTCCATGTCATAATATCTCCGAAAAAATATCTCCGGTCAAAATACAAATACAATAACAATAACAATAACAATAACAATAACAATAACAATAACAATAACAATAACAATAACAACAACAACAAAAACAATAACAATAACAATAACAATAACAATTATAATAATAATAATAATAATAAGTCTTCATCATAAATGCGTAAAAAAAACTTCAATGGTTAAATGGAATCACTTAGGTTTTGCATAACATTCATATTTATTATGTTTTTTATGCAATATTGACATTATAAAATTTTTTATTTTGAGCCAAGCGATTATTGTATTGATTTAACAAAGATGTGTATTAAATTTTTTAGATCTGTAGACATTATAATCAACCAGAAATAATGCTAAGATTTTCAAGAATACATATTTATCCAGTAGGAAAGTTACTCAAGGACTTTTAAACTTAGAGACTTGAAATATTTTTTGGGTATTCAAATGCAAATGCGAGTAATATATACGTGTTAAAATTTTTGTACTGTTACGTTAAATATTTGAGAAAATATAGAACTTTGAATATTTCCCAAAGTTCTCGTTTTTAATTGCATGTACTTAGCAAAAAGATTTGGCAATTTGACATAACCACGTAACATTTTACATCATAATTCGTAATGTAATGTAATATTGTAACCTATCCCCAATCAGTAGGTTCGTTCTTTCGCCACTAGAAAGCGTCATGTTAATTTGTTTTGCCAATTAACTAGAGAATAATATAATTTAAAATTATCGAATATTACAACAACTTACCAAACATATTAAAAGACGTTAACCCATAAGTTGGTTTGAAAATAATATATAGTTTTATAGACTAATAATAGGTTATGACTTTATGAGAGTTTACATGACGTAAGGGCTGCATACTAGTTGCGGTCATGACGATTTTTGAGATAAACGGATATAACAATTGCAGTCACGCCAATTTAGGTATTATCTTAGTTGCGGTCATAGCTTTATTATAAGTGAAAAATTAAAACCATTACGGATCGTTACGATAAAGTTGTATATCAAGTAGAAGGGACGCTCGCTACGCCTGCCGGCTTTGCTCACTTCTTCAAGCGCCGCTTTGCGGCAGTTTTCGTGAGGATGGGGCTACGCTCCAAGGGACTACAAAATACCTACCTAATACCTACCCCATAGAACGGATACTGATGCGGATAGGCAGTGGTTTCGTGTGACCTAAACCCTCGCTTCGCGAGACCTTTAGATATAAATAAATAAATAAACCAAATATTAATTTCATATTTAATTATTATATATTATATATTATATAACATATCGTCGGTTAAAAGGCTATTTGCTGTAAGCGACACATTTCAAATTGTTCAGGAGAGCCCAAAAACGATTTTATCTTTTTTTTTATTTTCAAAATGGTATAACTTTTGTTGTATTATAGATAGTCCATCAATTTTTTTTCCACATATACGTATTATATTTATCTTTAAGATAAATCTAATTCCATAGAGTAATATAATTTTTTGATATTTTAGTAAATACCTAAATTTTATTTTTGGCGTTTACCACATTTCAGTTTGCTTACTTGTACTTTTGTCGCTTACGTTATTTACTAATAAAATGCTTCAAGCGCCATCGAAAAATGTATTAAACGACACAATATACACATTACACAGGTCATAAAATGACACAAACACTAATAGGTAATAATAAAATATTATCTTATGTGATCCACCATCCACGTTCTTTTCAACAAATTTAATGATTACTTTATTATTATCATCAATATAAACAATAATATAATAATTATTATTTATTATCATAAACTATTTGGCGGTTTTAATCATTTTACTAACTCCAAAATATACAGCTGTCTTACATTATCTATGATTATTATGATCAAATTGAACTAACCTAAAAATCGATGTCACTTACCGCATTTTTTTTCTTATCTATTACTTACCACGCATTTGTTTATACAACAAAAATGATGTAGGCGAGAAATTAAACTGTTGTAAGCGACAATATGGCGTATACATCATTATTTAGGCGCTTAACACAAAATTATTATGTCGTTTAATGCTCATTCAATAAATACGAATGTCACTTAAATCAAATTTTGTCGCTTACACAGCACTTTTTTCATACCTGTCGCTTACAGCATAAAGTTTGATTATTGATAACACGTTATAAAATAATGATATCGCTGCATGAAACTATCTATGGATCCGTTAGAACGTCGTCTACAACGCTGGGTACCAAGTGTCGCTTACAACAAAAGTGTCGCTTACAGCAAATAGCCTTTTAACCGACGATATTAAATGTGTATATTGTTAATTGTATAACGAATATTGCGCATATTTAAAGAGTGTAAAATACAATATATGTTTTTAATAAAATATTGGATTTAAATATTTAATACTAAAAAAGGTTGTGTATGTTGTGGGGAGGGTGGAGTTGGATGTAAGTTACTGTTAATAAGTATACTTATGTTATTTAATATTTTAAACTATAAATAATTTTTCTTTAATTTTACAGATGAACGGACAGGTTTGGTAATTATCGATGTGTATAACGTTATGAACTATAAATAAAATATTTGTTTCTTATAATTTTCTATAGAAATATATATTTATACTTGTATACTCATTTTTATAAATAATATCTAAAACTTATAATACATCATAATAAAATAATAAAATATATAACTTGGTTTATATATTATTATTCTACTAATGATCAGTACCCAGTGAACTTATTCATTAGCCTTATATTTATCCCTTAAAATTTGTATTTAGGTTAACAAAAACTAACAACATTATTAACTTTAATAAACACATTTTGTTAGATTTTATTTAAAGAAAAATACAAAAAGAAAAGTGCTGATACCACTCGTGACGGGATACAGGACTAAGAGGTAGAATACAAGAGGTAGAAAGTGTTGAATTTGGATTAAAATTAGAATGCAATGAAAAATGATCAAATTCCATAAAATGATTCTGTACAAAGTTCAGTCAAATATAATTATAGATTCAAATGTTATAATTTTTATTAAAAATTCGAATCGCATAGATATTTATTTACATTTAGATTTAAATGTAAATGTTCTAAAATTTAATCACATATACGAGTACTAAGTATATATATATATATATATATATATGAATACCCAATAAAATTTTAAAATATCTAAGTTCAGTATAAATTCCCATAAAATCTCTAAATGTGTCACGTAAAAGTGCATATTGAACACAACTTTGCTCTAAATCGTTATATCGAATGCGATTATTTATCATTGCATTAAAATTTTAATCAAAATTCAACGCTAGCCTCCTTACACCTGTATCCTATCCACAGCTTTATCAGCTCTTCTTTTGGTTAAAATTGTTACTTTATAAAACTACATAAAAATTTGAAATTTGAGATTTTTCTAATATTTTGGAGCAACGTATACTTTTATGTAAGTATGCTTCAATACAAATTTGAAATTTTTCATATTGATTTGTTGATTTATTATTTATTTTTGTAAAAGTATTGAGAAATAATAAGAATAATACTTATACGGATTCTTATATTTTCGATTACACTAAAATTAGCAACCCTTTACAGCTATAAAAAAGGCATGTAATTTTTTTTAATACTTTGGTACAATAAAATATTGAGACCTAAAAATTCAAAGTTGCCAATTTGATTAAACATTACAGAGATAAAACCGAGAATTTTAGGAAATATTTAATAAATTATGTTTCTCCAATTAACAAACTACTCCAATAGGAGTCAACCTACATTTTTTAGTTTCCTCTATCATATCTATTCATTATTTCTTTGGTTACCCTCATGACCTCTTCCCTGTCAACTTCCAGGACATTACTGCTTCGATTATGTTTATCTCATGTCCACATATAATCTAAATAAACCATTAGATTTTTTGATCTCTTATGTAGAATTTAATTGAAGAAATTCCTGTTTCCTCTTTTTGCTCATTGTTAAATTTTATCCTCTACATACAAGTATTTGTGTCTTATTTAGATCATCATATTATCCGCCATATTTTGTTTTAAAGAGTGGTGAATCTTCATTCTGTTACATCCATGCTTCGCATCCATATGACAAAATATAAGTTACTATCGTCTTTCTCATTGATAATTTTTTTGATTTGAAAAATATTGATAATGCACATGATGCACTCTTACTGCCCTGAATTTCTTGCGACCTGTTTTTTTCCAGATTAAAGTGTACCGCAAGGTATTGAAACTCATCAACTTTCTCTGATCTGATGCCGTATATCTCCATAATCTTTATTTTTTCTAGATTTTTTTTAGTCCTATTCAGTTTGCTGTTTTTTCTTATAATTTAATTGTTTTCTCTGGATTATCTCTTTTATTATTGCCTTGTATTATATTATAAGTCGCGAAAGCAAAATCGCGAATGTAAAATGAGCGATTTACCTATTTCGTATTTCGAGAAATATCGAATAAAATTTACGTGATAAAGATTTTATATAATGCAAATAAATAAATTATAATAATAATAATAAATAATATATTTTATTTATAATTAAAATAATGTTTATATTTGAATTTAAAAAAAAAAAAATGCAATTATTATATTTTCGCTCATTTCATTTATCTTATAATAATCCATAATAGTTTTAGAATTATAATAATGTGTATATTTGAATTTTTTTTAAAAAATACAATTATTATTGTATTTTTCCTAATATTGTAATTCGCTCATTTTAAATTCGTTATTTTAATTTCGCGATTATGCTTTCACGATTTTGCTTTCTCGATTTTGACAGTCTACCAGTAAAATATATATTTGAATATTTTTATGGCGGATTTCTATTCCAGTCGTTTCATTTATATCTCTCTAATCGATTATCCTATCGCCTTATTAAAAAATACTGCGGTTAACGCGTTTTAACCATATTTATACGTTAATGATATCAGATGTATTCTGATTTATCCAGATAAGGTAATGTATTTCTTCTATACTAAGTGCCACGAGATAGTGCGACTGGGTGGCGACCAATATGTGTTCATTTCCGCGCATTCCCACCACATTCCTGTCACGGTTGCATACCGTCGGTATGTGTCGATCGCCGTCGTATACCGTTGCCGAATGACGTTGTTGTAATATACAGAGCGGTTACTGGTGTAATGTTATTTATTATTATTACACGTTTATTATTCAGTGCAGTTCAGCAGCTGTATACAGAGAGCGAACGTCTCATGGTGGAGGAAATTTAGCCTTAGGACGTCGGAACTAATTAATTTCTATACGTATGGCAGTTGCACTCTCTCGTGGCACATAGTGTATGTCCTATTAGTTACTTTGGTACTCAAATTCAGTCATTATGTTGTATAGGCTATGCATATTATCAATGGTTTTTTTAATGTCTATAAATATTTGACAAAAGTTTTTTGGGAATTCATATTTGTCTTTTAAGATTTGAACTATGACTAAAATTTGTTCAATAGTTGATCTTCCTTTCTTACAATCACATTGATCAATGATCACATCCAGGTTTACTTCTATATTTATACGGTTTAATAATACCTTAGAAAATACTTTGTATGTTGAATATAGGAGTGTTCTCCCTCTGTAATTTTCACATCCTGACCTGTTACCTTTTTTGTGTATGATAATAATTTCTACTTTCCTCCAATTTTCAATATTTACAAAATTGTTGTGTAAATATATTCTATACATCTTTGAATAATTTAGTGATACTTTTCGGCATCCTATAATATCCAATTTATGAATTACCTTTTTTCTTTTGTATAAATCGCACACATTTCTTCTTTCTATTAAAATAATATCTATTAATTTCTGATTTTCAGGCTTTATATAAGTTACTCTTGTTATGTCTTTTTCTATCAATTGTATTTTTCGTACAATTAATTAAACCATTTATTTTTTCTATTTACATTTTGGACTCTACCGTTGCTTCATTCCGTTGCATCGTTGATGATTAAATTAGTCTTATTGCAGTCTGTATCTATATTCTCAAATTTACTAACCCTTATGTAAATCAATACTACTTATAAATTGGTTTCTAAAATTTCCGTTTTTAAGCAGGCTTATATTGAACATTACAATGTTTTTCTTCATTGATCTCATATAACTGCGTAATTTGAAATTGTAGAGTTCTCCTATATTTGATATAAATTAAATAAGAATATTATTTACCTGTGAAATTAATTAATTTCTGTACATAAAGTGTGTTGTTTATACACCCTACGTTATATATTTTATTAATTATTAAACAATTATTTAAATTAAAGTCATCAAAATTATTGTATCCGTTTTCGCGATTTATGAGGATTTACTAATTTACTATTATTGATATATAATTGATCTGACTTCTGACTATTTTGAAATTCGAAAACTAATGTAAATAATAAGTACTTACTAGATCTCGGTGTAATTCTCTACCGAATACGTATGTTTCATGTATGGAAATTGGATTATTATTCCTCATTATTTCCCAAAACAATATTTTTATATAATTATAGAAAAAGAAGGATGACTGGATGACAGACATTATATTATAGGGCTAATAAATTCTTCATTACGTTTTACGATCAGAATTAATAAATTGAATAAGATCAAAATTCCTATTTTTAAATTTATTGCAAATTATTAAGTGTAATTACCTAGTTTGTTTCTCATTTAACATTTATTTAATATATTATAAGTTATAACATTATAATATGTAATTAGTTTTTTGATAAAGTACTATTTTGTTTTTAAATATTTGGCAATATACTACTATACTAGTTATATATTATTATTGTTACAGCCGTATTTATTTAATGTTACACAACAAAGATATATGTTTGATAACGAAGGTAAATGCTGTCATTAAAATTTATAATCTATACGTATATTTAAATGATTACACAGGCGTCTAGAGGAATTGTCTATACGCAGTGGATTAGAGCACCACCGTTGTTATCATTTTATTGTTATCAAAAAAATAAATAATTAAATTTAATCAAACTACTAAAAGAGTTTCATAAAACTTAATAACCAATACCTATAAGTGGATTAAGCAATGTTTATTAAATTAACTTATCTTAAATCATAATACTGTTGACTTAAATCAACTAATAATAATACAATAATATCTTTACTTCAACTATGATGTATAACAATTTATATTCTTAATAATATAATATTAATATCATGTTAAATTGTTTTTAAGATATCGTATTTGATGTTATTTTATTTTGATATTGTAAGAAACTTTATTTTATTTTATGAACACGACTCATCCGCATACATGCAATGCTTTTAGGATGAGTTTGCAACTGTACTGATTGATTACTTATGTGAAATTGTAAATACTTTACAATAAATATTATTATTAAATAATAAAAAGGTCTGTTTTTATTCAATAAATGAATATTTTATATTCCATAAATTAATAATTAGCATAAAATAATGAACTATACTATTTTATATTTGTAGTCGCAACCTAAAAAAAATATATAGTTACGAACGGCCAGAGGTACCCGACGTAGAGGCTGACTACATTGACCGTATTAACTATTGGCTATCAAACAATATTAAATATGTTATAATTGCTAAATTCACCCAGCAACATATACAGAACTAAAGAATCGCAATAGCTGGTAAAGACGGGATGACCGATTTTTATGTGTCTAAACATAAAGCACAAAATGACAACACTGTTGATGTTCAGGATGTGCCGCAATGGCAGACACACAATTATATTATTAATTAAAAATACTGATGTAGGCGCCCACGTACAATTAATTATGTTAACAAATAGTAAATAATAATATCTATACAAATAATAATAAATAAATAATATATATAAAATAGAAAACAAATTCAAATAATAACGTCACGTGAAAGATTGGAGCCGGTGAATCCTGATCTTCCTTCGTGTAGACGCAGCTGCCACCAATATCCGCACAGGAACGGGCAAAAATGTATAAATACAAAGACGGCCGTAGCACACGCGGAAATATATATTTATTAAATAGATTGCCGAAGCACACGCGTATATAATACAATAAAAATTGCCGAAGCACACGCGTATATAATATATAATAAAAATTGCCGAAGCACACGCGTGTATAATATATAATTTAACTTGCCGAAGCACACGCGTAAGAATGTATATAAATACAAATCACAAAATCAATTATAATCGGAAAAATATTAATTTCCACGTTGCGTCGATTCGGACGCACACAGCGACAGATCACACAAAAAAAAATTGCCGACCGAAAACAATACTTCGACCGCAGTCGGACGGGAAGTGTCCGCTTACGATTCGGACATGGACAAAAGCGAACGGCCGCGATCCGCGATATCTGATTTTCGCGAATATTCGAACGATAATTTTTAATCTGTTGCGCTAATGGCGCCAGTCGATCGTATTGGGGAAATTCGCCAAGTGTAAAGATCGAACAATATTGGTACCTATTTTTTTTGTATTGTTTATGTGAGTTTTATTTAATCATTTGATTCATTGTAATATGACTTCCAGTAAAAGACAAAATACTTGTATATAGTTATATCACGGGTTATATACAATACATTATAAATACACAAGAATAATATTTGACTTGTGTGATAATACTGATAATATATTATTTTATAACATTTTTTTTTTTTTTTTTTTATGATAACAACAAAATGATAACAGCTATGGTGCTCTAAGCAACTGCGAATAGACAGTCCCGCGTGTAGGTACAGAGAATACGAATGACGCAAAATGGTCTGCATTTTGGCATTCTGGGGTAGGTCTCCTATAATATTATTCTAAGACCGTGGTCTCGGCACCGCTTTTAAATACTGCGCATTGATTGGTTTATTTCAAAATGCCGCGCATTACATATTATTTATCACTTTATATTATCAATGTTATTATCAATAATCAATTTCGTGCAAATTATTATTATCAATAGAACATTATTTAATATTCGGAATATTATTATTAATTATTAAAAATACTTATACTTTTAAATTATTTTGTTGAATAAAGGAATTTGCGTTTCACTAAATAGACTATAGTTAATGGGACTATAGCATGGGAAATAGGTGTGCAGATCATAGTGTTTTATTTTAATTAGAATTTGAAATGAGAAACCATTGCATTCGAAAAACGATTTTGAGCGAAGTTCAGTCAGATAATGTAGGAATTGATTAAAATTTTGAAATTTTTTATGAAATATTTGAAACGAAAAATTTTATCACATACATAGGTACACATATAGTACATAAATGAACACCCTATAAAAGTTTCAAGTCTCTAACTTCAAAGTTGTTTTATTTATAGGTACTCATTATATTATATTAAATAATCAGATTATAATAGATATTAGTGAACATAAAATATTGACATTATCCACAAGTTAATAAAAAAAAATGATTGTGTACATTAAAAAAAAAAATTCATAATATTTTGTATTATTGTCATATAATTACACATTTTATCAATATTAATTTTCCAACAGTTAAATTAAATTAATTACTTATTTTATTTTACTTACTTATTAAATATTTATTGACATATGAACCATAAACCATAATTATTTAGTAATTTATTTGAAAATTTAATTACAGACATGAAATAGTAACCATATCTATATGGCTAGTTTTTAGATATATAATAAAAATATACTAAAATATGACACTTATTTTATATTAATATAATATTTGTAAGTATATTATAAAAATACACACAAATGAAAAAAATTTGATCAATAATAGAATATAAAATGTGAAACATTAATTAGGTAGGTATATTATAATATTATAGGTAACTATAGGTACTATCTATCTATTTTAGGTTTAGTATAGTTAAGATATAGTTAAGTAATAATAAATAACTAATAATAAATATTAATTTCCTGTCTGTTATTATAAGCTATTATACTGTGAATCTGTGATGATGGAAAATTTCATCATTCGACTTTCACCATCGAATTTAGTATATTATGAACTTTAATTAATTAATTTAACTATAGTCTATTCAGTGAAACGCAAATTCATTTACTAAACAAAATAATTTAAAAGTATAAGTATTTTTAATAATTAATAATATTATTCCGAATATTAAATAATGTTCTATAGATAATAATAATTTGCACTAAATTGATTATTGATAATAACATTGATAATATGAAGTGATAAATAATATGTAATGCGCGGCATTTTGAAATAAACCAATCAAGGCACAGTATTTATAAGAGCAGCCGAGACCTACCCCAGAATGCCAAAATGCCTACCGTCTTACCCTTAGATCATATACTAGTATATGATCTAAGGTCTTACCAATATATGCTATCAGTTTGTGGCGACCATTGAACTATATATGATAACTGTAATGCTCACCAAGCAGTGTTGCCCGGAAGAGCATATTAGAAAGAGATAGCACATAAAAATGATGTTACTATCTTTATCTTACACATGACGCACATATACTTTATCTTATATATGTATTTATTTACCGTAAAATGATTTTAGTTAAATTCATAAAATTTGATGTATTATTATTTTTAACTTTCACAAAATATTCTCGATTCATTATAGAATTAAATAATTTATAACACACATAATTAAATGATAAAATAAATAGTTTATTTTAGTAGATAATTATAATATTGCAAGTATTGTAACATGGTTTTCTTGTAGACTTCTGTCTTCTATATATTTATTTCTAAAAAATGTAATGGAAGTTGAAAATATTTCAAGGAATTCGTTGGGAATAAATTAATACATCACGACCGAGATTATATAAAATAAAAACAGAGAACACAAATTATTATATATTATTATAAATAAGCAGTATGCATTAAAGAGTATTGAAATATAAGTATACAATGAACGATATTATAATTGACAGTATACAGTGATTAGAATCATTATTTACATTACTAATTTCGTTTTGAAATAATGCAAAAGGTAGAGAACAGAGAAGTATCAAATAAGTTCATAAAAATATTTTTAAAAGTATGTCAGTATCTCCAATTAAGCGATTATCATTTAATAAATTTAACATTTCACACGTCATACTATTTATTCGTTTATCTCTTCTCATTAATTTCTGTTGCAAAATCCTCTTGTCTCGGCGTAAATCATGTAATGTTCTTTCTAATTCTTCTCCAGTTACGTTTTTTTATACACCCATATCTACAAACTTTGTTTCTGTTTCACAAGTAGATGTATTTTCACTGTTGTGAATGACTGTTGTGTCCTTAAAAATAAATTTAAACCAATATTTTAATATAGAAAACAGAATCCTCAATAATGTTCATAAAAATATAAATAAACATGTATTTGTTTATGTATATTTACATAAACTCGTTATGATCTGATGTACATAGATAAACCAATGCAATATTTTAAATAAAATAAAATTTTATTATTATTTGAATCTTGATATAGAGATGGAAGAACATGATTATTACTCGCATATCAATAATGGTAATAAGAAAAAAATATAATTTTTTAATCACTATAATCTATTTTAAATTATAATAAAACGTTAGGTAAGTTGGATGCTAAATTTACAAGTTCAAGTTTAACTGATCACTACATTAATATTTCATTATTTATGACCGTAGTTGTAGAATTATATATATATATTATAAAAATTGTTAGGAATGTAAATCTGTCTTAAAATTGTGGATCAGCTATTGATGAATAAAAAAAATTTGTTTTACTAAATTCCAAAATTATGCACTTTCCACAATTAACGGAGCAAGTGGAAAATGTAAAAGGTTAAACTAACTAGGAACAAACATGGGTATGTTAAACAGCTATAAAAAAAATTGAGACTTTTCCTAATATTTTTATATCAAGTTAAGTAATATGTGAGTATACTTTATTAAAATTTTCAGGTTTATAAACCCCAGATTGTTAATTTTATTAAACTATTTTATTATCTACTCGTATATAAGATAAAAACGAGAATTTTTTGGAAATTTGCAAAGTTCTACTCGTATATATTTTGTAGATAAATTTACATAACAATTCCGAAATTTTATTTAAATACATACACTAAAAATAAGTAATAATATACTACTTAAGTGAACTCCCAAAGAAATTTTCAAGTCTCTAAATTAAAAATTGCTTGAATTATTGTGAAATATTGATATCGAATTCGTCGAAATTTCAGATTTAGTTCAAAATGTCGTTTTTTAATCATTTTTTGGGAGTTTTTTCGATCGCATAGGGTCGATTTTGATAAATTCAAAAAATTACCTTAAGTAATAACTACATTCACTTTCTAACAGTACATATATATTCTTTTCATGAAAATTTGAGCATTATTTTAGGTAAAAATAGCGTTTTCACTTGTCAATTTATTTATTTTATAAAAAACATAAAAAAAAAAATACTCAACTCATTGTAAAACCAATACATTATTCGCTTCGTTCAATATCTAAAATAAAGTATTTTCTACAGTCTTCCTCTTTCATAATTTAATCATATTAAATAAAATACATATATAAAATATTATGTAAACAACTTATTAAAATGATTATTGATTACCTTATCAATATGTTTAAATAATTTTTATATCTATTGATTTATAAATATAATTAAAATTAAACTCACTGATATTATAAAAAAATTTTGTACCTAATCAGATTTGCAGCTAATAATGAATAATGATCAAGCAAGTATGTTAAATAATATATGTTTCATTACTACATTATTTTAATTAATAAAGAAATTGGCATGTTTACTTTTTTTTTGTAAATTACACGACTCCTTTCCTATCGGATAGGCATAGAAATTCGAAAAATTACCTAAATAATGTATCAACTACATCCATTCTCCAACGGGAAACTTTATATTTATGAATATCAGTTAATTATTTCTGGTCGAAAAATTGTCTTCTAACATAAAAATATAAAAATAAGACACTAACTATTTTATTGAAGCAATATATTTTTTGATTCGCTGAATATCTTCAATAAAACATTATGTTGTATTAATACAAACCTCCAATATTACAATGTTTTGTATGTTGTATTATATATTATAAAAGTTGTTATTTATTATACTTAATAGAATATACATAATATACTTATTGACCAAGCTATTGTGAAAACCTATGATTATTATTTTTAAACTAAATAACATTAACGTGTACTAAATCCATTAATTGGACTATAAATATAATATATATATATATATATATATATATATATATGTCGCATCCACTTAATGAAATTGATATTCTCATGAAGTGGGATGTCCACTTCATGAAATGTATCCACATTATGAAAACGATGATTTTTTACACTAAATGGACAATTTTTTGATCTTTTCGCGAAGTGGATAAATCCTAGTTAATCCATATAATGAAATAATTATATATTATAATACCTATTATATTAAGTATTAACATTTACGAGTATTGTAGTATATTATCTTTTCTTTGGTAAGCCCGCAATCCCGAATAGATTGTACTTGTAAAATATTTGAAGAAATATAATATTTTAAATAAACGATTGTGATTGTGTGACCCGCCTAATATTATATGTGTAATAAATAATAATTAAAAAAAAAAATAGATTGTACAAGTTAGGGACCAAATATGGAATGATTAAAGGATAGTATGTTGGAGATTGTATGAAAAAATGTCAATCATTTTCATCAACTAAATAATGTGAATTAGATAATGAACGAACTATTCGTGAAATAGTTAATATTACATCCGTTGGCCAAGGATTTCCTCATGTTTTTGTAAATCTAAAAATGCTTAGTACACGATGTGCTTGTTTAAAAAAAAAAAAGAAAATGTTATGTAATAGTCGTTACCATATCTCGCAACCTTATATGAATAAAAGTAAATAATTAATAATAAACAAATTTTAAATATATTTACATAATGTTTTATTATTAATATCCATTATCCATATATATATTTTATGTGTATTAAAATATAATATTTCACTATATAGATGAACTAAGATTTATCCACTTCATGAAAAGATCAAAAAATTGTCCATTTAGTGTAAAAAATCATCGTTTTCATAATGTGGATACATTTCATGAAGTGGACGTCCTCTTCATTAAAATATCAATTTCACTAAGTGGATGCAGGGCCGAACTTAAGAGTCTCAGGGCCCCAAAGCAGCAACTAAAAAGTTAATTAGCAATTAAGTCTCTTATCTTCTGTATTAGAACTAAAATAATTTTTAATTATTTTAAGAGCTGAAAAAGGCCCCAAAATACAAGGGCCCCTAGGTTGCCTAGACGGAAGAACGTCTCTGAGTGAATGCGACATATATGTATAATATAGATATATTTTTTTTATCTATATATCTATTTTTTTTCTATATATAAATAGATGATAACTATAACCGTAAGTATTGGTTATATATTCCCATATTATGATTTCTATAAAAATATATTAATGTTTAAATTAGTATTTATTTATTTTTTTAAATTATATTAAAAATTATTTTTGAAATAATTAAATTATAATTTGTATTTGATTTTTTACAGATATTACTGTAAATTTTTAATTATTATATTTGAGTTACTCGATAATCTCCGTTGCGTGTGCATCGTGCGTGTTAAAAGTATAATTTTTAAAATTTCGTTGTTTATTAATTTATATTTAATTACAATTATTTTTATTATTCTTAATGACGAGTGATTAAATGAGAATTTAAATAGGATTCAGAAATGGCGTTTTTCGTCGCTTTTTCTATCGCATATGATCAATTTTGAGCAATTCGAAAAATAACATAAATAAAGTACCAGTTACATTCATTTTCCAATCGGAAATATACGCTATTCGTGAAAATCG
Organism: Tetraneura akinire; assembly: GCA_021307375.1. Taxonomy (NCBI): domain Eukaryota; kingdom Metazoa; phylum Arthropoda; class Insecta; order Hemiptera; family Aphididae; genus Tetraneura; species Tetraneura akinire. The sequence continues at coordinate 2,091,279 of JAIUCT010000023.1, forward strand.
GAGCATTATTTCGTTTAGTAAAAGTGTCTTCAACACTAAAAAAAAAGACACACATCATTGTAAAACCAATAGTTTCTGAGTGAAGCTAAAACATGTTTTATTAAATTTATTATTTGTTACTATGTATCTAAATAAACGAATTCTATATTCAAAAAATCTCGGAAATTATTTTTATTATTGCGAAAAGACAGCTGATTCGAAACAGACAGCCGCTAGGTTCGTGACGCTGCAACACCTCGTCTCAGTGGGGTCAGCTATTGCTGAGCGCAGGAAGGGAATGCTAAAGAATGAATCAATTTACGGCACGTTTTCTGGTTAGATAGAGTATAGTAAATATCCGATCTATTTTAGTTCTTTATTGAGGGACTTAGTTTTTCAAAAAAAGTAACTCGCAAGGTATATAAACTAGCTCCTTCTCAAGTAAATTATAACATTTTTTCTAATCTTCGAGCTTAGTGTAAGATTCAGTCTAGATTAGATTATAGTCATAATATTACTAATACTCAATATTCTTTAATATAAAATCATAAAAAAATTTGGCAATATTTCAAAAATTTATGTTCAAACAATTCTATACCAACTTGCATGACTGATGGTAAGAAAATAATTGATAGTTTTTCACAAAATTTTGCAAGTGTTTATGTTTAAATGTTACTGGACTCTGATACAGAAATCCCTACTCTAATTTCTCCATTTTTGGACTTATCTCAATTTTACTTATTTTTTTGTCGCTTAAATTCTACTAATATCCTTAATGAATTCGATTTGATTACTTATAAATCTAGCCCAGGCCCAGCCATTATTCCGAGTACCTTTATTAAAAACTGTAATTTTTAATTAACTCTCCTGCTGTTATATCTCTTTAAAATATCTTTATCTACTGGTTCTATTCCAACGTTTTGGAAATCTAGTTTTGTTAGGCTTATATTGAAGGGTGGGAGTTATAACTAGTATAATGAATCGCCCAATTAGTTTACTTCCTATAGGTAATACTAAAAATGTTTGAATCAATCATATCCAAAAAGATTACACCATTGCTATAACTCATTGATGAGTATCGACCAACATGGTTTTAGAAGAAGTAAATCAACAACTACTTATCAATCAGTTTTTCAAAAATTCATATTAGTTGCTTTTGCATGATCTCCTTTACTACCTATTTTAATTTTTTTTATAATGATATAAATTTTTTAAGAACATTAGCATATTCTTACAGATGATATGAAATTGTTTATTAAATTGTTTATTTAATTCAAAGTAATTTGAGCATTTTGTGTAACTAGTGCATAATTGCTGCATAACTAATAAATTAGGTACCTTTAAATATTGAGAAATGTAAAGTAATGTCATTCTCTAGGTCTCATGTTCCACTACTTCATTCGTATAATATCAATATGTCCTATTTAATACGTGTATACGTATATGATGTTTGTGATTTAGGGGTAATATTTTTGATTCTACCCTTTCTTTTAATAAACACTTATTGAATACAGTTAATAAATATTCAATGATATTAGGCGTTATAATTAGGAACTGTAAAGACTTCAATAATCCTATTGTCTTTGAAACCTTATTTATCATTAGTCCGTGTTCGTTCAAAATTAAAATTAAATTCAGTGGTTTGTTCTCCTTACTTAAAATATAAAATTCAATGTTTAGATAATGTACAAAATCGTTTTCTTCGTTATGGTTATGGCTGTTAAATTTAATATTATTTGAGTACCATATTTTGCTTATCGGCCATTATAAAAATTTTTGGATTTAGTTGGTTTATCAGAAAGAACTTGCTAATGGTTTATATTGATTGCCAAGAACTATTAATTTCTCTTAATTCTCATATAGATATAACTCAATGTAAAACCAGGTTTACTACTATAATTTTATGTTCTTTCACAAAGAACAAATTATGTCTTAGCATCTCCTTAAAATAGGATGATGTCTTGGGTTAATGGAACAAAAATATCTAATGTAAAATAAAACCACTCTTATTTTTTGAAATAAAATTGTAGTTCCCCGGCCATATTTAAGTAAGTTTTTATATATTTAATTTTAATTGTTAGTAAGTAGTTATACATCATCGCAAATTCGTAATATTAAATAAAACAGATAACTTTTGATGGACATACAAAAAAATTTGTCGTATTTATTCTTCACTATATGGGTATATATTTAAATTTGTAATGGAAGTGGAAGTGGAATGTTAATGAAAAGTAAAAAGAGGTATCTGAAAATCATTTATAATGCATTAGTTGTTTATATATCTATGTGATAGAAGACTTTATTATAAATTTCCATAGACATTTAGATTGCTATTTCTAAATTTCTAGGCTAAAGTATAAATTGACAAGTCATTATAACATTTTTAAAATATAAAATATCTCTAAATAATAAAATTATATAGTTGTTACATAAAATATATTATTTCCAAATTTCAATATAAGTTTGAGACAGAGTTATTATTTTTATGTTAATAGATTATAGTTAATATGCAAAAAGCAGCATTTTGTTATAACAACAATAATAATAATCTATACTATTATTATAATAGTATTATATAAAATTGTAAGGGGTTTTCTACGACCGCGCTAACCAAGAAAACTATTGAACCGATTTGGCTGAATTTTTTTTTTTTTTTGGCTGAAACCCGACACTCTGCTGAAGGTTGTAGTACCACTTTTGTCAGTAAAAAAAGTTCATAAAAGTTCATAAAAAAATAAGAACAATTATACCTATATTATAATAATAATATGAATATAGGGTACACATGTTCTCATGACTATATTTAATATAGGTAAATAGTATAGATTGTATAGATAGTCATGACAACATGTATACCCAATATTAATATTATTATTATTATTATTATTATTATTATTATTATTATTACTAGCCGACCCGTCACGGCTTTGCCCGTGATAATAAAGAAATAATTTATGGTTGATAAAGAATTAATATAGGTAAGAATTTTATAAGATTTCTGAGTATATGACGTTTTTTATTTTATCTCCTGTTGAAATTAAAATCATACGATGATTCGGGTACCCAGTTCGAGAAAATGTAACGTATAATTGTCTATGTGAAACGCACTCTGTACGAAGATCTATGCTAAAGTACTTGAATATTGGACCTTGCGCTTTGTTTATCGTAATGGCAAAACAAACTTTAACCGGGAATTGAAGCCTTTTGAAAGAAAGCGGCAAGTCAGAGGAATCATGGGAATTGTTGAAATAAATGCAATTTCTCCTTTTGCTAACCCTGTAAGAATTACGGCTTCTATAATGTTATTTCGTAACGATTTTATTTGTAATCTTGTACCGTTACATAAGTTCGGTGGTTGAATGTTACGTAATAATGTAATTGGAGCACCAATTTTTAATTTTAGCTTTTGAGGAGAAAATCCCGAAGGAGAAAGAAAATTGAGAAATTCTTGTGGATAATGAATAGCATCATCTATTGATGTAACTGTATCAATAGATAGATATTCACGTGAGTGTCATTCGAATTTTAGAAGGATGATACCATTGATTTCTCCCGCTGTTACATTTCTCGGAGAGATAATGCTCTTTCACATAACCACTGATAAGATTTATTGGACAGATTAAAAATGTCAGGATAACTCTTCCACGTTATTGACCACCAGTCCAATCGTGTGATTGACAGAAATGTAACCATTTTCATTTTCTAAAGTTCCATTTCCAATTTTCAACAACTGTGCTGGAAAAATATCTTCCCATCCGCATAAATAAACTCTCATGTTTGTTCGCAAATAAAGTTTTTCAACATAGTTCCATATAGGGGAAGATTTTAATCAAGCATTAACGACATCAGCTCGATTACCTATAGGGATCACTGGTAAGGTTTGACGGAAATCACCAGCGAAAACAAATGTTATGCCATCCATAAACTTATTATTACACTTAAGATCTCTTAATGTTCGATCAATTGCTGCGATATGGGATCTGTGACTCATTGTACACTCATCCCACACAACGAATGAGGTTTTTTGAAAAAATTTTCCAAGAGAGCCATTTTTACGAATCAGACAAACGTATTATGTATCAAATAATACATTTAACATTTAACGGTAACTTGAAAGTCGAGTGAGCAGTTCTGCCTCCACTAAGGAGAGTTACTACTGCTAATGTAACTTTACCTAAGGATCTAATTTGAGCCAACAACAAATTAATTAGGAATGTTTTTCTTGTACCACCATTTTTAAAAAAAATACTCTTCCTTGATGATTCACTACGCTTTCTGTAATAACATTAAAAGCATTATTTTGATCATTTATTAATTTTGGTAAATTGATTTCTACAAATTCTTATAATCGGTTATTGCCGTAAGAACGCAAAATTGAGAATTCATAAGGATCAGATGCATTTTCATTTCAAACAGGTGAGTTCATTCCAAATTCAGTTAAATATTTTTCAGATAGACAAACAACTTTATCTTCTCTTTCAATCAGACCTCTATTTAATATTTCATCAGAAAAAGTAAATTGCAAGTCATTTAATCGAGTGCGCTCTGTATGAAGAATATTTTCACAAAAATCATTTCTGAACTGTTCCCAATAAGATTGAGTTTCAGACGATTGGCAGAAAACTATGATTGTTTCGAATAATACTCTTAATTTGGAAGGACTTTCTGAAACAGTTGCATCCGCTAGATCATTTTTCCATGGCTCGTCATTTTCTAAAAGCCTAAGAGCAAAACAAACAGCTTTAAAACTCGCGTGAATGACTCCATCAATGGCCTTCACGCTTACAATGAAGTAGGACCTTGTACATAATTTAGTAACAATCTTAAATGGATGCACTCACTTTGTTTTGGGTGAATCGTGTAAATTCTACCAATGGCAGTGTCCATTTTTATTCCTGGCCAACCTAGAACATCTTTTTCCCGTCTTCCCTTTAACCAGCCTCTAAAAAAGTAGCTCTATCTGATCCTTTATTAATATATTTACATTTGTATATTATCGCTTTAACCGAAAGACAATATTCTGCTAATGCGTGCTCTCGGCGCTCTCGGCATGATGATGAACCAAGCTCAGACTGCCCATGATTCCACGTGCGGTGAGCTATGTTCTAATAGTGAAGTTATAATAATAATAATAATAATAATAATAATAATAATAATAATAATAATAATAATAATAATAATAATAATAATAATAATAATAATAATAATAATAATAATAATAATAATAATAATAATAATAATAATAATAATAATAATAATAATAATAATAATAATAATAATAATAATAATAATAATAATAATAATAATAATAATAATAATAATAATAATAATAATAGGATAAAATAGGGGCTTCTGGGCCATAGCACCGCCCTATAGCACCGCCGCATCCCTACCATAGCACCGCATTAGCACCGCCGCATCCCTACCATAGCACCGCATTAGCACCGCCGCATCTCTACCATAGCACCGCATTAGCACCGCCGTATCCCTACCATAGCACCGCATTAGCACCGCCGCATCCCTACCATAGCACCGCATTAGCACCGCCGCATCATTACCATGGCTCCCCAATCGCTACCCCGTAGCTCCTCCACCACCGCCACCACCACCACCGCCACCACCACCTAACCCTAACCTAACCTAACCTAACCTAACCTAACCTAACCTAACCTAACCTAACCTAACCTAACCTAACCTAACCTAACCTAACCTAACCTAGCCACATCCACATCCCCGCATCCGCATCCACCTAACCTAACTTTTTTTTTTTTTATCACGACCACATAACCTATCATTATTTTTACCCCTTCCTTTATTTCTTATCTAAAGTTATCTAATCTCTCACTTTCTTTTTATCACGTCAACGTAATGCATAATTATATTAACCCCTTCCTTTATTTCTTATCTAACCTTTTCCTTTTATCACGACAACGTAATCAATGATTATTTTTAACCCCTTCCTATATTTCTTATCTAGCCTTTTCCTTTTATCACGACCACGTAATGTATGATTACATAAACCCCTTCCTTTATCTATTTCTTCGTGACGTATCTACGTATACATATCACTACCACGTAACCGATAATTATCTTACCCCACTCATTTTTACTTCTTGTTAAATATAATTACACTAATATATTAATCTCATCATTATCATAATCAAGTTACTAACCCTTTACCTCACCCTACCTTTCTTTTATCATATAACGTTATCGAAGATATACAAATAATTTTATCGTTTGATATCAATCGTTTCTCGTATTGATGTTTTTGTTAGTCGTGACTAACAATAATATCTTATACCATTAAGTTTTTACTATACGTAGGGAATTTAAATAAAATATAGCTATTACTCTATACTAATTACCCCTCTGGTTTTAATTTTCGTATAGATGTTTTTGTTAGTCGTGGCTAACAATAATATCTTATACCGTCAAGTTTTTGCTATACGTAGGGATTTAAATAAAATATTATTTAATAATAATAATAATAAAATTACATTATAATATACAACGGGTCTAATTACCGTCAAAAATTTGTATTAATGTAAAAATTATATAATATTCTGGTCGAGAATCGAACTGGCTATATACCACACTAAATCGTATATATTATTCCAATCAAACTCTCGAGCCATTAGTATAACTATTCAAAAATACGATATTTAAATTAAGTAAAATTTATTCGCCCGTGTTATACCTACACGTATAATCGTATACCATCATAACTATAGGTAGGTAGTTCAATCGCTATTAGTCATCGATGCCTTAAGTAATTTCTCTACACCCTCACTTACTACTCCCTCTATTGTATAATGTATGGATATACTTATTTATGTTATTAACATATACTTAGAAAATATTTGATGTAAGTCCACTAATTACCTCTCTAGTTTTAATATTTTTGGTTTTCGTTAGACGTTCCTAGCAATAATATCGTATACCTAACAGTTTATATTTTATATTATTATTATAATATTATTTTGGATATTCGATATTATTATATTATATTATAATATGAAGACCGATGCGAAAACTAACGACGTTTAGGTACTCATTAGTTGTCGTCCTTTCTAAAATGTTAAGTACCACGGGTGCAAATCACGGTAGGTATTGATATAAAAACATCATTAAGCATTTGTCTTTTAAATTACTTATTATAGGTATACGAGTATATTATAATATTATATTACTTTTAAAAATAATGTTTGAATAATTATTATATGTCGGGTGTTTAAATAAAATATTATTTAATAATATATACCCGAGGAATATCTTGCTATACACACTTTGAGTATAATTACCGATAATTCATTATTATTTTACTGTCATCGACGATTTAAGCAATTTTTATACGTCCCCGCCCTTTACCTATCACGTATAATTTTATTCATCGTATAACGTTTATATTTTATATTATTATTTTGGATATTCGATATTATTATATTATAAGTCGTATTAAACAATTCTCTCTGTAGGTATAGTTTTACATTATTATAATATTAAAACCGATAATTTATTTTAACGACGTTTACTCAATAATTGATTCCTTTTCTAAACCGTTAAGTACCCAACGTGTTAATCACGATAGTTATGTAGGGATTGAAATAAAAACATCATTAAGCATACGTCTCCTAAATATTACTTATTATACGTATGCGAGTATATTATAATACTATTATATTAATTTTTAAAATAATATTTAAATTATCATTATAAGAAAAATAGTCACAAAATGATGATGGGTTATGTTTGTTCCTGTACTACTTAAGTATAATATATATATATATATATATAAGAAAATTACCGATTTATTTATTTTATGATAATATATGATACACTATATGATATGTATACTTTGAATATCATCATAGTTTTATATTATAAAAATAATAATATTCCGATCATAATTATCCATTAGGTATTACTTGTTGTAAACTGTAATTATCAAAAGTATAATTTACGTATGATCATGT
>JAIUCT010000023.1:2110417-2230552 GCA_021307375.1 Tetraneura akinire
TATTATTATTATTATTATTATTATTATTATTATTATTATTATTATTAATAAAAATATAATTAATAATAATAATAATAATAATAATATTAATATTAATAATGATTATAAAATAAAGTAGGTAGGTAATAAACTAATAACGTTATAACTAATAATATTTACAATTTTTTTTATATTTTTACGATGTACCGTGGGATCATGATAAAGAAAACCAACCTATATTGGTATATATGTAAATATAATAATTGTTGTATTTAAATATTAAATTTTAGCTACGATAAATATAATGAAACAAAAAGAAGCCAATCTGACGAGTCCGAATAAACCCATATTTGATAATGAAAGTAAGATAAGAATTGTAAAATATATTTTTTTAAATAAGGACAAAAATGTACTAACTACTTTTCAACCAGAAACCTCTGCTATTCGTGATAATTGGAGCATTAATTGGGCTTGTAAAAGTGTCTTTTTACCTAAAAACTAAAAACCTAAAAAAAACCTAAAAAAAAAAAAAAAAAAAAAATACACACATCATTGTAAAATCAATACTCTTAATCTAAAATGCGATAGTTGAAATATTAGTATTTTAAATTAATTGATTTCCACACGTTTCTTTTTGGATAATTCATTTGAATATAGTAAAATAAATAGAATTAAATTACCTATGAAAATATTTAATAAAGAGATTAACTTTTTTTTTTAATAATAATATAAATATATTTTATACATCCAGTGATATACGTCATAAGCCGCCAAGTGCAATTTTATAGTAAGTTTATTTGTTTTATTGCTCTAATATACCTATTTAGTTTTTCACATAATTTGTTTTATTTATGTAATGTAATAGAATAAGTGTATATTTGTATATTTTTTATTGAGTACAAAAATTATATACCGAGTGACCCACAAGGTTTTTCCTTGTGAATATCTCTTGATTTATTATATTCGTATATATTTTTAAAATCTAAATTTTGCAATTTATTTATGAATTAAGATTAACAAATAACAATTTATATTATTTTATTTAAATATAAATATTATATATAAAGAAATTTTTTTTTTCTTGTCGGTACTTTAAATATTAAATTTAAAATTGATTTTATATTAACTAAAAGAGACAGCAAATTTATGTTCCTCTTATTTTTTTCGAATTTTAAAATGTATAATTAATAAAGATATATTTTATAGGAATAAATAATTTTACTATTACCATTTTTTATCTCTAAATTTTAATATTTATATTTAAACAAAAATAACGTTGTAAATGCCTGAGGTCAATTGAGACCACAATGGTTCGAACAATCGTTCGGAATTCATAAGTTGTGTACATTATTGTTGGTGTATGAGTGATAGTGGACTATTTGCCGATGCCGAAACATCAATTCACTGTTGGTCCTCTTGATAAATATCATAGTAACACCGGGATAAAGAAAATGAAAAAACAAATGACAAAAATAAGAATGTTGTCTATAAAAGTTTGCTAAACGACAGTGAGGTCGATAGAAAGACCGAAAAATTAACCCGAAAATAATTAATGACATAAATTGAAAAAAAATTATTGGACATGACATTTCAAAATTACAACAATTGAGAATACGTTCCAGAGAGAAATGTAGTGAATAACTAAATAACTTTAATAACTTAATAACTCTAATGTTTGATCCTTATCCATGGAGAAATACTATTGAGAAATAGATAAAGACCAATAATATTTTGGAAACTATCTGACAAACTTGATTATATTTTGTATTTTATATAAAAAAAAAATTTATATAAATTTATATAAAATTATAAAAAATATTATATATTTATATATTTTATATAAAATTTATATAAATTTTACAGATAATTTACAAAGCTATATTATATGTGTGACAAATTGTTAGAACGGTTTATTTTCAATAAGTCTAAATAATGATATATTTTATTAAATGTATCAAAATATTATAGTTGCTTACTAGAGTAATACTGTATATTTTTCCGCGATTCTTAGACTTTTTTACGTAAATAATGTTAATTATAGTAGGAAAAGTATAACATGATGATTTTAGATTGTAAATATATGCATAATACATTTTACTACATTTCTTTGGAATACTGTCATGTCACAGTATATTTGAGTAGCATCAGCTGATATTATTCTTTAACAGAGAGTACTATTCTTTTTTAATAAAAAGTATGATTATGATGTTATTAGAGACAAAAAAAAAAATATATATATATATATACAAGAAATAGATAATAATATAAAAAAAAAAGTATAAAAATTTTTTGTAAAATATACTTTAATATTTTACATAAATACAGGATATTTATGTAAGTAAATTGTATTTATATAATCACCATAGTATATTTAAAAGAAGTTATTATTGTACCTATGGCAAAATATATATTTTATATATTATATGTATAAATAATGGACATATACCAGCACGTAATCGTTACGGTTACGGCCCAAATGGATAAATGGTCATTGTAATACAATGCCCGGACATTGTATACAATGTTCGAGTTACTCAAGCCATGTGGATAATTGGCTAATTATTCACATAAGCTAGACAATGTACCTATACAATGACGAGAACTGAATGTGCCAAGTGAACAAAACCAAATACATATATTATTGACTAATATAATTTTATTTAGTATGTTTAAGATGTTTAAGATATTTAAGATATATACTGATTTTTATTTAAAAATAAATTTTATATACTATTTTAATAGTTTAATACATGATGTATACTTTATAATAATAATTTATAATATTTATAATATTTTATATTGGTATAAACCAAAATATAATAAAATAAATACATTTTTCTAAAAACATATTAACACATATTGACAAAATATATTATTATATTCAATCAGTTAAAATATAAAGACTAGAGCTAGACAATGTCTCTTTGTCTCATAAGTAGCTTCACCACTGCTAATATTCACATTGACCACGCCAGTTTTAGCATTGTATACAATAACTGGACATTGTATTACAATGACTAGTCTATATAGGAAATTAAATATGTATTACGAGTTTTTACTTTGCCCAAATACCTCAGGGCGATTGTAAATTCCGCCCGAAGCGAGCAAGTAATAAAAATATTTATGGTAAATTCCGCCCGGAAAAATATCCAGATCAAAAAAGGTACGTGTAAATTCCGCCCGTAAAAATATACAGGTAAAATAAAATATATGTAAATTCCGCCCGATTAAAAACGCTGCGGTTTTACCGCATCCGAATGTGCATCGTGTAAATGTTATATCTTATATTAGGCCTGATGCACACGTGCGGTTTTTGCCGCAATCCAACTTGCATGCGTAGTACATTGTTGATTAACCACACGCCCACACGTGTGCATCGGGCCTTACAATTTAAAACATAATATTTAATAATATTATCTAATGCATATAAATTTTTTCCTGTATACGCAGTTTTCAGTTTTTCCCGGTTGTGTTATTAAACATTATTATTATAATTATGGAAACCGTTGAGTCTTGAGTACGTCTTACCCGTGACCCGTCTAGGAACATGTACTTGAAACCGCAACGTGCCGACCGCAACAACAGTACAACACCCAACTTGTCGCAGCGATTAATCCTAGCGGCAAGCCGCACCGAGGAAATCGTACCTACTTTTCACAAACCGCAGCGTATCAACCGCAACCGCAATTACATTTATTTAACTGGGGCGGAATTTACATGTACCTTTTATTGACTGAAAATGTTTAGGAACCAAATTTACCTTTTTTGGGCGGAATTTACTACCGCCCATACCTTAGACATTGTATACAATGTCTGGGCATTGTATTACAATGCCAGATTTATCCACTTGGACCGTAACATATATATTTTAATATAAATACATTAAAATTAAATTAATTATATGTAGGTATATTAAAAAAAAATTATTTCTATACATTAAAAAAAAAAAAAAAAAATACCTATATATTTTATGTTTTTATATAGAAAATTGCAAATTAATATTAAATTTAATGTTTCGTTCTCTAATTTAATAAATGACTGAAAGATAAATATGTTAAAATAATAATATTTGTATTAGTATATCCTTTTGAAAATGAAAATATTTACGATTATTGGAATCGCGTTGATACAAAATGTAAGTAATATTAATAATATAATATGAATGAAATTTGCTTCAATTATTTAACTATAAAATAATACATCATACATTTTATACTTATATATATGAAGTTTTACAAGACATTTAGGCCTATTGCCGCAACAACCACTTGTCTCCACTGATCTCTTTCCTTAGCCAGTTCAAATCCGTTCTCAATTTTAAAGAGCTTTTTTTTAAAAAAAAAAATCCTTGTCCACTCTATCCTTCCATTTTTGTCTGGAACGTCCTCTTGGTCTTTTTGTGTTTGGTTTCCATTCTGTAACTTGTCCAATTATTTTCTCTGATCTCCACACGTGTCCAGCCCATCTCAATATACTACTCTTTAAAGATGGTCGCTTCTCTATACAGGTCTTTAATCTCTTGATATGTCCTCATCTCATATTCTCCTTCGTTGTTTTTTTGGGATCCATAGATTCTTCTTAATATCTTCCATTCAAAAATTGCTAATTTGAGTTCGTCCGATTTGTTGTAGTCCACGCATTGCATGCCTACAAGGTTATTGGTCTCACTAGAACTTTATAAAATGTTATTTTTTATTTCAATGATAAAAACTTTGATTTAAATAGAGGTACAAGTCCAAAATAGCATCTGTTTGCCGCTACTAATCGTATATTTATTTCTTTATAGCTATTTGCGTCCTTATTATTTTATTAATGTTCACCCCTAAATATTTAAAATGATCCACTCGTTCAAATTTATAGTCATCAATATCCAAGTGTCCTACTCTGCTGTTATTCTAGTTATGACCATGTATTTTATTTTTTCCTCGTTTATTGTTAACCCTATTTGCTTTCCATTTTCCAGTAGATTTCTTGTAGTATTTTTTTTTTATATTCGCAACATTTTCTGCCATTATGACTATGTCATCTGCGTACGCGGCCACTACTAATTGTTTGTCAACTCCGATTTTAACTCCATTTGCTGTTACCAAGGTATAAATATAATATAATATAATTTATTATTAATAACATTAATAATAATAATATAATATATTAATAATTTATAATATTAACGAATTTTAAATAATCTTTGTACAGTAAAATCTTGTTGTAAGTAATTTAAATTAATTTTATAAGAAGAGTCCTTGTGGATATTTTATATACTATAATAAATAAAACCCAAGTCCACAAAAAATTTTACTTTATTATTTCAGTAAATACGTAGACTACCTTTAGTACTGAAGATGACAACGTTGTTGTAGGAATACGTATTTACTGACATAATAAAGTAAAATTTTTTGTGGAATTGGGTTTTTATTTATTTGTATGCAATTAAAATTAATTTTACTTATTACTATAATAGTACCAATAAAATACAAGTGTTAAATAAAATTATAACAAAATAATCATTAATATTAATTATGTATAATATGGTTTCAGTCACATGATTGGTGGCGGGGGGAAGCTAAGTCAAAATTTTCGAAAACTTTATAGAAAAAAAAAATTAATTAAAAAAATCAAGGGAAGGGTTACTGGTGTGGAAGGGATATAGGTTTAAATTAAAATTAAAAGAAATTGTATAGATTTCACTAATCCGGTTGTTTTTAAAACATTATATACTTCTTTAGTCCGAGCGAAATTGGAATACAACACTGTGGTTTGGTCGCCATACTTAAATTATCAAATTCAAAACTTAGATAATATCCAAAACCGTTTCCTTCGATTCTTGGCCTTCAAATGTAATTTATTTCGTTTGCGTCATTCTCCTTATGAACCACTATTACATTATTTTGATATTGCTAGTTTATCCGAACGAAGAAAAATATATGATATGAAATTTTTATTTAAGCTTGTGAATGGTTATATCAACAGCCCTGAAATTTTAGGTTCTCTCAATTTTTATGTCCCTCAATGTAGAACTAGATCAACCTCTATGTTTTATGTTTTTACACATAAAACAAATTATGCTTCTGCTTCTCCTATAAATAGGATAATGTCAATAGCTAATGATTTAAAAATTGATTTGTTTAACTTTAATTCCATTGAATCATTTAATAATTATGTAAACAGAGTTTTTTGTATTTAAAATTTGTGTTTTGTTTTATTCTTGTATTTTCATTGTATTATGTTTATATTACTATTGTATGTTAATGTTTGAACTTAATTATATTAAATAATTGTAATTGGATCATATGATCCGTTGAAATACAAATAAATAAATAGGATAGTGTTGAATTTTAATTACAATTCTGAGCGAAGTTCATCAGATAATATAAGTACCGATTAAATTTTTACAGTTATCAGTCACAACCTTCAATATAAATAATTTTAATGAAATTTAAATTTTAAACACCTATAAAAAAAATGAGTCTAGAGATTTATCTAGTATTTTGAAATTTCTTTTATATATATATAACAGTATGCTGCAATAAAATTTTCAAAAAAATTTCAAATTTTTTAGTTTTTAGATTCTGAGCGGAACGTAAAATGTATTGGTTTTACAATGATGTGTGTTTCTTTTTTCTTTTTTTATGTCTGAAAACACTTTAACTACCCGAAATAATGCTCCGATTTACACAAACAGCCAATGTTTCCGATTGGAAAGTTGATGTAATTGGTACTCTACTCGGGTCATTTTTCGAAATTTTTAAAATTGACTCTAAGCCGCAGAAATAACAATGAATAAATAAATAGAAAACTGAAATTTCGACAAATTCAATTTAATTATTTCACGATAACTCAGGCAATTTTGAAGATAAAGTGTACTTGTACAATTTTTTCGTTGTTGGTTGTTCACATAGCTACTATTATATATGTGGTAAAATTTTGGAACCATTACGTTAATTTTTATACAAAATATTGGACTTTGAATATTTCGTAAAATTCTTGTTTTTATGTATAATACTCGTATAATGTTTGATAAAATTGGCAATTTTTAGTATTAAGGTCTGAAAATTTTACCAAAGTATACATACATTTTACTTAACATCATATCAAAATATTAGAAAAATCCCTAGTCTCAATTTTTTTTTTGTAGCTATTTATTATAATAGTAACCATAGTGATAATATAAATATTATTGTTAGTAATAGCAACCAAAATAATAATATTATTGAAACTAATAGCAACCGTTTATAAACAGAAATTTCCATCGTAAATCTCTTAATACTTCTTTGAGCACTTCCCGGGGGTTGGCCCATCACAGATCATAGATCACTGATTAAAGATTATAGATCAAAGACTAATGTCTATAATGAGAATTAACGAACCATTCGGTGATATAGGTATACATAATAGTGTTAGGTGATTATTCCAATTATATAGAATTAGCTATTGGGCAAAACGACGGAAAAATGAAAAAACATCATTTTTCACGAAAACTGAAATTTCGACGAATTCGATTTCAATATTTCACGATAACTCGGGTAATTTTGAAGTTAATGACTTGAAAATTTTAATAGGCATAAGTTATATATATATATATGTAGTAAAATTTTTGAACCATTACGTTGATGTTTCTACAAAATAAAGGACGTTGAATATTTCGTAAAATTATCGTAATATATGAAATAGTCTTATTTTGATATTTTTACTGTAGTTTATTCTCGATTATTACAGTCGTTATTGTAACATATGAGTACGGACGTTCGTTCAGTTTGACAATATTTCGATAAATCGTATATAGTTATTTTTTATAAATTATATATATTTTTTTCATAACTTTATTTTAAAATTATCTATCATGCTGAAAGAAAAACTGTCTTTGGCCTATAAACTAATACAATTATTGAATGAATTTAGCGGCATATTTTGTAAGGTTTGAGAAGTAAAAGTTGCGAGTGTAAAACGCTTTAATGTGGAGCAACAGATTTTTAGTGCATATAAATGCATATTTCTGAACTTTTGAAGGCATATTTCAATGCATATTTTTTTAGTGCATAAGTGCTTACTTATTTGGGCAGTTTTTAGGACATGGCCTCATGAGCCCTGATTATTATTATTACAGAAACATATTATTTACAAAATATAAGTACAAATATTTATACGAATACTGAATATTGGGGTATATCCCATTTAGCAATGAGTTTATTTCATATATTGTATTAATGTTCAAATAATATTATATAAATAGGTATACTTATAGTAATAGGAATATTATATGATTATTCGGTTATAAAAAATATTCGTTATCGTATATTTTCGTTTTACCATGAATTATAATCGTTCGAAATTGCATTAAATTTTAAGATTGCAATATTGTAGCGTGGTTTCAACAATTTTTATTTATATTATAAATACATATCTTATTTTTTAATTTCATTTGGAGAGGGCGCGCGCCACCTTCGCCCCCTTGTATCCGCGCCTGCCTAACGGTTTAACCACATTATTTATGGAATAGCATTATGTTGTATAACAATATATTCTTATCAATAGAATAATACGAGTATACAAATATTCTTATTATTTCATCAAGTAAATTAATACCAATTTACCCCCTTAACCCGTAAGGAAATATGTGCAATGCAATTAATACACCTACCATAGTACTCGTATATTTTAAATTATTAAAATTATAATATATACTTATATTTACGAGTAGGTATATAATTAATTATACTTTCATACCTCCAACTATAACTAAATAATAACTAATAACTACAAATTTGTACATGTCAATACGATTTTCGATATATAATAGAAGATATTATATTAGGTTATTTCGCTTTTAACAAAAAACAATTATAAAAAAAAAAAAAAACGGTCCTTGAGGAGGGCATTGCCCCTAAGACATCCTTTTAGATCCGGTGGTTGGTATGCAATTCGAATGCAATAATTTAATGGGTTGTAGAATAATTTGTTCAGTAATATTATTTAATTATTAGAATCTAATACTTAATTAAATAATATAAAATAAAGACAGGTTTAATAACTCGCTTTAAAGGTCTATTAATATCATAGGCAACAACACAACTATTCATTAATTATTGTAGGATAAGATTATAATATATACGTATTATTATATACATTGGATATTGACGAGTATACCAACGATTAATCCTAAAAGAAAAATACTACATTTTATTATTTTCTTCGTAGATTGACAGTGAATAATTAATAAAGGAATAAAATTTATGCAATATCTAAACAAACTTAAGTTTTTTAAATAATTAAACCGGCATCTACTGTCCGCTGGCAACTAATGTTTTCCTAATCTAACTTTAACAGTATAAAATTTACTGAGATAATGTTAATATAAATATTTTACTTTATGACATTAATTCAGGGGCGTCATTTGGGGGAGGGCAGGGTGTGCAACGGCACCACTAACTTAAAAATATTGACAACTGGCCCGCCATTAACACACCAATGCGCAATGCGCCGTTATAATTATTAACTTCTACATTATGTTTTCGCATATCATTTCATCATTCATATCGTTGTCTTGAAGATTATTCTGAAGCATTCAATGAAACTTTAAAAATTATTTCTCTAATAAAAACATTATCAATATCCACTGCTTCCAATGAAAGATTTTTTTCATCTCTCAAAAGCAGAGTTGTTTTGTTTGAAACATTTGTTTTAAACACATGATTCAAACATGTTTAAAACAACTAAATAAAACAAACTTCAATTTGTTTTAATCATTTAAAACAGTTGAATAAAACAAGAAAAAACAAGTGTTGAAAACAAAAACAAAAAAACTATAGCAGAATTTTAATTTTAATTTTCTTAAAAATGTATGATTTATTCGGATCACATTTTATATTCCTATTTTGAATTTATTTATATTTTATGACTATGCAATCAGTGAAACAACCTGTGGTTTATTTTTTCAAGAAATTACTAACAAAAAGGGAAAAAGTTTAAACCAGCGGTTCCCAAACATTTTTATTTTACGGCGCCCTTTTGGAACTGAATTTTTCTCATATTTAAAAGTTTTCTCAAGTTTAAAAACTATTTAAAAGTTGCATTAGTCGTTATGAATAAAAAGGAAGAAAATAATATACACATAGGTTTGCATAAGTTACCTACATTTATATATACATTTTTTTTTTTAATGGCCCGGTGAAATATAAAAATTGGCCTGCCTAAAAGTTTGCACACCCGGAAAAAAAACTGAAATGACGCCCCTGCATTAATTTAATAAGGAAATTAGTTTTATTATAATTTAATTTAAGTACTAATAATTAAATATAAATATTTTAATAGTATTTCTATTATAATTTTCATTTTTTTATTGAATTGTTTATAATTTAATGTAGTACAAAATAGTACGTATACAATATAAATAATATTTTATTAACAATAAATTATTGTTGTCGGATAAAATAACGGATGGAAAAGATATCCAAAAGATAAAATGACATAGGAATAAACACCCAAGGACAAAATAACCAGTGGACAAATATTATATAGACATAATTTTATTTTAAAGAATTAATTGATAGATTTTTTACTGGATATATTTTACCCTTGTAATTTTTTCTTTGAATTTTTTTTCCTATATCCATTTTACGTAGATAACATAACTTTAAATAAAAATGTTTATAAATGTATTTAACTACTTTAAAATTACAATCAATCGTATATGAATATTAATTATATATTAATGGATCCATCATGTTAATAATACAAATTATAATAATTATTGTATAAAAATCACAATGTTCATATGCATAATAATTTATTGTACAACAGAGTTTTGTTACATTTATTTCATCTAGTAGATAATGATAATTTATTTATTTTTGTTTATTAATTGCACTTTTTAATAGTTATTAGTAGTTGCATAAAACATTCATAATAATATCGAATTTCATTGGAATATATTCTAATATTCTAAATACAAGTTTTTTCGTAATAATTGTTATTGAGATGAAATAATGGAATTCGTGCAATAAATTATTTTTAATAATATACACATATGTGATACCATATTATGTATATTGTATCTAATATAATTATTAGTAAAATAATGTTTTATCTTTTGAATTATATTTTTTTTTTTATATTTTATTTATAATTATTATTTAGAAATAATTAATAAGAATTTCTATACTCATAAATTATAATGTTATTATGTGAAAATTTATATAATTATTTAATTCATTTATTTAATTTTTTAGACGATGAGTTTGACTGTAAGATATTATATTTATTGATGAAAAATTATTTATGAGATAATTTCATATTAATCAAAACAAATTAACTTTATTATCTCAATGAAAGAAAATATACAGTTTTATTAATTATATAGTTTTCCAGTTTTCTATCTTTCCTTAGTGATTCAGATATTCAGTACTAGGTACAAACCAATGTTCGATTATATGAGGTGATTCATATAGGCGATACGACGTCGTAACCAGTGGCGCATTTAGACATCAAGCGCCCTGGGACAAAATTTTACTAGCGCCCCCTCCCCTCCCCATCAAGGTCGTACATTTTATATTGAGTTTTTCTTTTTAGATAATAGATATAAATTTATTTAAAATACTTATTAATATACTTCAACAAAAAAGAATACATAAGGAAGGGATACTGGTGTGGAAGGGATACAGGTGTAAATAGTATAGTGATGGATTTTGATTAAAATTTGAATGAAATGATAAATCATTACATTCGAAAAACGATTCTGAGCGAAGTACTGTCAGATTTGGTACATAGGTAAGTCATTTTATAATTTTATTGGCATTTATATTGAATGTAGAGACTCTATGAATGTAAAAATTTTAATTTATATGTATATTATCTGTCGAACTTCACTTAAAATCGTATTTGTGAATGTAATGAATAACATTGCATTGAAATTTTAATCAAAATTCAACACTTTCCTCTTTAGACATGTATCCCTTCCACTCAGTATAATCTCTTTTTTTTATTTTCAGTTTCTTTATAGCTTATCCGCATTTCTTTTTATTATATTTTATTTAAATTTTACTATTCGTGTTCTTATGATCGTGAAGTATAGCTTATTTTAATTGGATATAACAATATAGTGTTTCTCAATCATTTTTCTATATACTCAAGCACGCAAGGCGACATCCCAATGTTGGTTACTGATCGTCGGTAACCAAATAAAATGCACAACATATGGCTACTTAGTACCTAAATATATTTTATTGTTATTACATTTATATAATATATAATTATTTTTTTTTTAATGAAATATTAATTATTGCATGTTTCTTATTACAGTTATTGATACAAAAGGTAAGGTGTCCTTTATTTGATATTAGATTTCCTTTACTTTAGACTTATATTATAAATTTATAAAATACTTTATTAAAACGTTTATATAATATTTATTGTAGAAATAATATAAAAATATAAAATGTTGCAAGTTTTAATAATGTGAAGAATATTATAACGTTGATTAATTATACAATAGTAGTAAGACTAATTCTTGTTAGTTATAGAAACTGTTAACTCAGAGTGTAAATAATGACAACCATAAATATAGAGAAACGAAGTACTAATAGAATAGATAATGTTCATGGATAAATGTTTTAATATATTTAATATATGAATTATGAATACATTATAGGTACAATGATAAATCATCTCTTTCGGAAGAACTATTTTGAGTAAAGAACAGTCTGACCTAGATAATAATTAGATATTTAATATGCTTTAAATTAAAAAATTTAAGTAACTGATCTAATTATGTAACATGGGAAATCTGTGAATAATAAAAAATACATTTTCAAATTTGTATAACATAAACAAACATAACATGATTATTACTTATTACAATATTAGTATTAATGTTGTTTTTTTTATGAATAATTTATTATTAATAATAATAATAATAATCAATTTTTAAAAAAAATTTTATAAATTTTTTTTAAATTAATAATTAATAATAATAATTATTAATTAACAAAGATTTATCACCATTGTATTATCAATGTTATTAATTATTATCATTAATAATAGTCCAAGGAGATTCGAAGCGTAGATTTTCTTTCTCTGTCTAAAGTCTAACACACATAAAAGATAGGAATTATTCGTTTTCTACTTCCATCGTGACGATCGATCTAGTTATGCGATAAGGGATCTGAAAATGGATTTGAATTCGCTAGAAAGTCTATTTTAGATCGACTTTCCCACTTTTAAATTCTGAGCGAAACGAATGTATTGATTTTACAATGGTGTGTGTCCTATTTTTATATCTGAAAATACATTTACTACCCGAAATAATGCTCCAATTTTCACGAATAGCATATGTTTCCTGTTGAAAGTGGATATAGTTAGTACTTTATTTAGGTAATTTTTCGAATTTCTCAAAATTGACCCTAAGCGGTAGAAAAAATGACAAAAAGAAACGGCATTTTTCACGAAAACTGAAATTTAGAATAGAAATTTGACCCCGCACGTAAAAATTTTAAATACAGCACTGCATAAGTATAAAATAATTACACAGTAACTCTATGAGTAACGTGTTCTACATTAAGTTTGACGAAGTCAGTTTCACTGCAACAATGTCTCGAAAAAACTTCCATTATGGACTTATGGTTGTAGAGAGAAAAGGGGTTATTTTTGTCAACCAGGTTGACTAGGTCGAAGGTTCGTCGTCTCCACGACCCGTACGAATGACATAAATCATAAATGTGATGTTCTGAGCCAATGTTATTGTTGTTGTATGGAGAGTCTGAATGAGGCATACCTCGTGACGTAATTAAAAACGGTTTATCATCTTTCAAGGTTTTAATTAGTAATCCGTCTTAACTATAAATTGTTAAAAATGAATAAACAAACATAAAATATAAGTTTTCTGGTCCTGTTGTTTGTTTTCCATGTTTCCCACGATACAGAATCGATTATTACGAATATTTTTATCCAATATAATAGCAGTATATTTTTGAAGACGTAAGGTGACCGATGTATATATATGCACAACACAATGTCAAAAAGAATATATATATATAATTATTTACAGTGATGGCATTTGAAGGGGCATGAGGGTATAGTTGCACCCACAATAATTATTTTAAGGTAGCAGAAATATCATTTTGCCTCCACAGACCAAAATATTTAAGTAAATCTTATAATATGTATTGTTATATAGCGAACTCTTCAATAGTGTATTTTAGAGCACTACAAATATAAAATGCATAATAAATGCATTACGAATTTCCATATTCCATAGCATCTTTTTTGAAATAGTGTTATAAAAATGTTTATTATTATTTATACTTAAATTAGATTTATTTAATTGTATTGATATATAATTATAGATATGATTTGATAATTGGTTATGCTTAGAAAACAATATATTATCTTATATTACATTTTTCATATAATTAAAAATATTAGTATTAGTATTTTTATATTTTCGTTATATTTGTAATATATTTGTTAGATATTTTAAATAAATACCACAAGTAGTTTTTGCACCCACATCAAATTCTTCCAAGTTCCGCCTATGATTAATTATTAGATTCACGTTTATAAGTATATACACACTAAAAACTAAATATAGAATAAATAAAATAATGTTTTATAAAATATAATTGATATATATTATAAATATTTATTATGTTTTATAATAGATATAAAATAATGTTCTAAATAAAACAAAAATCTTTAGAATAAAAGTTTATATAACAAGAAGCGAACGCATTGGACACGGGTACGGGTACGGGTACCTGATTGGTTCGAATGCTGAAAACGACAGAATGAGTAAGTGGCGTTGGTGGTTTCTCACCGACCAGTGCCGCCGTCGATACACGTAACTTTTAACAAAAATGGTATTTACATATTATGTTTCGGATAGTCTCAGTTTGATAATCAAATAGGAACTGTATAGGTCTTTGGGGTAGATGGGTGAAATACGACATGAGTGATACACGACCGTGTCAAAATACCTGCAGTTTTTTATATTAGTTAGATCGATGTGTCGGGTAATGGTGAATTGGTGAATCAAGATTGGATCAATGTCATTAGAAAAAAAAACGCTCACCAACTAATCTAATAATAATAATAACTTTATGAAAAAAATTAGAAAATCCTTGTAAAAATAATTATTGTTTTTTAAATACTTATTAATACAAATCTGGATTTTTATTAAATTAACAGTACAATTTGTCGGTAAGCTATGATTTATTTAAGAATGGAATAAATTCTCACCTACATAATATATTAATTTATTTAATTTTTGAAACATTTTGTACCTTATCTTTCAAAAGTAAAGAAGAAACACATGAAGCATAGATTTATTATTTAGATGAGATATTTCAAACCTATCAATCAAGATATTGTTCCAAATTTTAAAATTTAGATATTATGTTTTAAAGAAATATTATTTTAACAATATTCCAAAATATCTTTGGTGTTTTATTATGATTATTAAATGTAATAATAACACGAAAAAATGAATAATTTATTTAAATGAAATACTATTTAGTATTTACTATTTACATTATTTACACTATAAGACACACTTCATATACTGTCTCACGGCTTTGTTGCGCCGCTTTATATTATCTCGAAAGATTCTCGAAACTTCTATACGATTTGTTATATCGAATATTCTCGAACAATCGTACATGCGTGTATTTTGTATTGCCTGTCATCATTGATGTTTTGTTACCACTACCTATCTATGTTTATTTTTAATCAAATTCTCCATGCTATATTTGCTTATGATATTGTTTGCTAAACGAAAATACCTCGTATCTACAAATTTATGAAAAATTATATTTTTATATATTATTATTTATAACTTTTTTGGGAACGTTCTTATATTATTTTAGAATCTCTATGATATATACTATATAGTTTTTCTTAAAATCACGTTTTAGTAATAACCTGTATCTACAATGATAGTGTAATATCTCGTATCTACAACATGTATTAAACTGTAAACGTGATGTAGCTAAAATTTTTATAAAGTTATATTATTATGTTCAATACATTTTAATTACCAGAAGATCTTTTTTAATCATTTCTTATCATTTTTATTTATGTATAATAACTTTTACTACATTATTATTGTAGTTTACTTGGTATCTATATTACTGTATACATTTCGGTAGTTACGTAATTTTTTTATTTTACAAATATTGTAAAAAGTCACAATATCACGTATCTAAACAATTTTCAATATAATATTATTATTCTTATTAATTATTTATAACTATTAAATTACGATATTATATCAAATCATAATAGCAAATTATAAATATTTTAATATTCATTGATATTCTATTTATAAGTATATAAACAAATTTAATCAATTTTTTCCATCTCCTGAAAAATATGAAAATTTCAGATACGAGGTATTGTCGTTTAGCTACATTTCTTTATTAACTATAAACTAAGTAAAATGGTTAATTGTAGTTTCCGAAAATTTTAGTATTTATTTTATAATTGTTAATTATGTAAAAAAAATGATTGAAAATATCGATAAGATGCAAATATTTAACGAATGCACAACCCATTCCTAGTAATTGGATCAACAGGTATTTATATATAAAATTATGTTTACATATATGTATGTGATATTTTCTAAATTGAAACAAATAATTTAAAAAATATACATTTTATAATGAACCGGTTCCTCAAATAATAAAAATATTATATTTATTTTTTATAAATATAATATTATTATATCTATTTTTTAGATTATATTAGGTTCAGTAAGTATAGAACCAATACGTTTTCCTTATTTTTCTAATTAAATTTATTATACTACTTATATTATAAGATCGGTTTCGTTATCGCCCAATCAGAGATTCACTACAGGCAGGATGTTATGTGGCGGATACTTAGGAATGTAGTTATTGCTACGTACATAAAGCATTTTTTCAATATTTTTTTATTTAAGAAATTTGTGTATTTTATTGTTTTTAACACAATAACACAAAGAAAAAATGAGTGATTATCAATAGTTTGAACTTTGAACCTTTGAACTTTGAAGTTATCGTTATGTGAAACACTGAAACATGAAATATAAGGGTTTTGTTTTAAATGGATAATATACGTATATATTACGTACCTTTTACCTATATAATATATATTATTCAACTCCCTCTTGTTACGAAAGTCACTTATTTGGGCTTAATTTTTGAAAGTAATCTTCGTTGGAAAGCGCACTTATGCCATTTATCAACTATTGTTTTTAAATGGTCTAATCTCTTAAGATCCCTTGCTGGTAGTTGGTGGGGTTCTCACCCATCATCGATGTTACAAATATATAAATCGGTTATTCGTCCTAAAGTGGAGTTTGGGTGCTTTCTTTTTGGATCTGCGGCCCTTTGTCATCAACGCAAACTCAACGTATTACAATCCAGTTGCCTTCGTTCAGCTATAGGGGCCCTAAAATCCACTCCTATTCATTCGTTTAATATTGAAACCTGTTGTCCGCCTCTCCATATACGTTTTCGTTGGTTAACTGGGAAATTTCTTCTCAAGTGTTCTCATTTTTCATCTTCTCCTATTATAGATCTTTTTATGTCTGTTAATAACAATTGGAGGTTTGTTCGTAGATTTCTTCCTCTTCTCTCATCGTTAATTCAATGTTATGCTCCTATATATAACCACGTGCTCAAAGTTGATAAACTCCCCCTTTATGATACCCCATATGATGCTCTCACTTTTTTACCTTCAATTACTGTTGACCCCAATTTTCTTGGCTATACACCCTCTGAGCTTCACCTAATGCCCCCTTGTTTTACTAATAATCTTTTTAACCAATATATCAATGATCACTATTCCTCTAGCATTCTTGTTTTCACCGATGGTTCTGTTTCATCTTCTTCTGCTGGATATTCATATTTTTCCCCTCTTCTTCAAATACAATCTTCTGTCAGAATTTCACCTTATGTCTCTTCTTTCACAGCTGAAAGTTGTGCCATTCTGGATGCCCTTAACTGTATTAGTTCTCTCTCTCTCCTGGCCATTTTCTAATTGTATCCGACTCCCAATCCAGCCTTTTAGCTATATCTGGCAATCCCTTCGTTTCCAAATGGTCACCTGTTATTTTAAAAATCCGTTCTGTTCTTTGGTCTCTTAACTCTAGATCATTTGTCATTTCTTTTTTATGGGTTCCTGGTCACATAGGCATTTCAGGTAATGAAAAAGCGGATGCCCTTGCTCGCTCCTTAAATAACGTATTCCCATCAGGATCCCTTTTTTGTCCTTACAGTGATTTAGTTCCTCTTCTCCGTCGAG
Source organism: Tetraneura akinire (assembly GCA_021307375.1). Lineage (NCBI taxonomy): Eukaryota > Metazoa > Arthropoda > Insecta > Hemiptera > Aphididae > Tetraneura > Tetraneura akinire. Next base: position 2,128,670 of record JAIUCT010000023.1, read on the forward strand.
ACATCAACAAACTTTGGCTGTTGGAATGGGAATCCCTTCCAGTTTCTTATTCCCCCGCCTACAAAATGATCTCTCCTGTCATTCCAACCCAACCCTGGTTCCAGGATTTAGATATTGATAGGTACATTATAGTTCTTTATTCTAGACTGCGTTTAGGTCATAATTTGTTACCTTTTCACGCGTTTAAGTTAGGCCTCAATCATAGTTCCGCCTGCATGTTGGGTAATTGCAGGGAAGACTCCTGTGACCTTTCACATCTGCTATTTGATTGCCCTACTATCGCCTTTAATAGACATTCCCTTAAGTCAATATTTGCTTCCTGTAATACCAATTTTTCATATATTCATTCACTAACTAGTAGCAATGTTCTTCTTATAAAATCAGTTATTGATTATATTTTACAGTTAGGTTTAAAAATATAACTAATAACTATGTGCATTTACTTTTATTTTTTATTTTTTTGGTTTATAATCTTTATTGTACTCATTTAAATTGTCTTTTAATTAAATAATTTATTTGTTTATTTGTTTTTGTTTTTTAATGTTTTATAATGGTTGAAATGTAATAACTTTAGTTGAAATTTCATAAAAAAAAAAATATATATATTATATATAAATATGTACGAGCTTATACCCGAAGTCCAATGAAATAGTGCATCATATCATACTACAGACCGAGTTTGAATCAGCATTCAACTTTCATTCATACTGATAATATATTTTTGCAACGATTTTACAATGATATGTGTCTTCCTTGTTTTTTTGTTTATATGTCTTCTACCCGAAATAATGTTTTGATTTTCACGAATAGCATATGATTCCGATTGGAAATAAGATGTAATTGATACTTTATTTAGGTAATTTTTCAAGTTCTTAAAATTGACCCTATTCAATAGGAAAAAAAGACTAAAAAATGATGAAAAACACGAAAACATAAATTTCTACGATTTTGATTTCAATATTTCACGATAACTCAGGAAATTTTAACTTAGAAACTTGAAAATTTTATTGGATGTTCCCATAGGTGATAAAATATTTATGTGATAAAATAATGTTAATTTTTTTTATAAAATAAAGGACTTTGAATATTTCGTAAAATATCTAAGGGTTAAAACCTTAGAACCCATTACATGAGGTTAGTCATGCGACTAAGAGACACTGCTGAAAAATAAATCGGCGTATATTGTCTGGATGGTTTCACCTTTCATGTACGGCCACAACCACAAATTGGTAGTGCCTCTAACCATTTCAGTGGTTACCTTCCTCGCGGAACCCAACGACTAAAAGCGGTGCTAATTATTACAATACATATTTTTAACTTGCTAGTTCTATTCGTGACTGTAACTTCGCGGCTATTTATGTGGTAAATAGTAGCGCGATAGAGGTGCACTAGATACGTGTTTGTTATATAATATGAATAATTAATATGTCTATATATTTCTTATTGGCGAATAATCTAATTTATGAATAATTTGATGCAAAGATCAATTTATTATGAGGGATTATAATGATAAATTGTATGAGGTCGTAAGAGTAGATCTTTAAAAATTTTAATTATCCTTGAATAATATCTAAACTATGATGTAGGTTATATTATTGATAAAAATAATTATTTATGTTTTTTAGATAGGATAAATGGTAATTATAGAAATATTAAATTTTAATACTATATAATAATTAATGAATATAATATTATTGGTGAAGATTAGAGATGTGAAATTTACGTACATTTTAGTTTTGATAATTTACCGTAAATTCGGTAAATTTTGATATTTTTAGTTATGTAGTTATAAAGAAACACATGAGGTATCATCACATGATATTTTTTTCTGTAAGAAAATAATTACCGGTAAAAATAAAATTGGTAAATTTACCTTGCGGTAAATTTAATAGGTGTTCACACATAAGTATTATATATATGTGTGGTAAAATTTTGGAACCGTTACGTTAATTTTTCTACAAAATATAGGATATTGATTATATCGAAAAATTCTCCTTTTAGATTCTAAGCGAAGCGAAGAATGTATTGGTTTTACAATATATGAGTCTTTTTTTTAAAAAAAAAAGTATGAAGACACTTGTACTACCTGAAATCTTAATAAATAGCATATGTTACCGGTAGGAAAGTGGATGTTCTTGGTACCTTATTTAGGTCATTTTTCGAATTTCCCAAAATTGACCCCATACCACACAAAAAAAGGACGAAAAAATAACGAAGAAAGGACATTTTTCCAATTCTTTAAAATTAGCTAGAGGGCAAAATGTAAAAAAATGACGAGAAAATGGTATTTTTGATGAAAACTGAAATTTCGAGGAATTCGGTTTCAATATTTTACGATAACTCAGGCAATTTTGAAGTTAAGGACTTAAAAATTTTATTGGGTATTCATTCACATAGGTTATATACATATGTGGTAAGATTTTGGAATTAACGTAAATTTTTCCACAAAAAATAGGACGTTGAATATTTCGTAAAATTCTCGTCTTTAGGTATATATAATGTTTGATTATGGCAATTTTTGGCATCAAAGTCTGAAAATTTTACTGAAGTATATTTTTTATTTACATAAAAATCCCTAGTCTCAATTATTTTTATAGCTGTTTAAATTTGATATTTTTAGTAAATCGAAAATGTTGAAAAAAATGACGAATAAACGGCATTATATAACGGAACTTCGCTCAGAATGGGTTTTTCGAATGAAATGGTTTGCCATTGCATTCAAATTATAATTAAAAATAAACACTATGATTGCATATCTATATCCTTTCCACACCTGTATCCCTTTTTATTTATTTATTTATGCTTTTTTTTTTTTAAATATAATTATTTAAAGTTGAAATTTCAGTAAAATCAATGGTATTTATATGGATTCTTATTATATTTCAATGCTTTACAATAATGTTAAATAAAATTGACAAAAAAAATAGTTTAAAATTTTATTGAATTTGAAATACAATATACTTATTTGGTTCCAATTAATTGTGAATTATTACAATCATGATTCTTTTTATTTTGCTGTTTAAAGTATAAAAAAATAAGGGATGTGATACTGGTGTGGAAGGGATACAGGTTTAAAGAGGATAGAATTTTATAACAATTTGAATTCAATGTTAGTCTTTATATTCGAAAAACTATATTGATCATAGTACTATCAGATTTGGTATTTATGTTACTCATTTAAGGGTTTTATGATAAATTCGTTATATTGAACGTAGGGACTGATAAATGTAAATATTTTAATCGGTACATATATTACCATATATTATTATATTATATAGACTGAACTTTACTCAAAATCGTTTTCACGAATGTAATGATATATTATTGCATTCAAATCAAAATTCAACACTATCTTTAATACACCTGTATCACTTCGCTTGCTTTTCATATTATAAAATTAGTTACTAAACATTGAATTATATACAATTTCATTTGAAATATATAAAATTGCATCAAATTACAACATAATATTAAACAGAAAGACTATAATTAATACAAATCGTGGTCATATTTGATCAGATTCGAATTTTTGATGATAGAAATAAATTGGAATTTCAATTAAATTCGGTCTTTAGCTCATTAGTTAGCATTTATTTGTACACTGTAATTCTTCACTCTCGACGTATTATCCGTGCTCTACTTATGAAATAAAGTATGATGTTGATAAAAACAATCGATACACACTTGTGTAAAGTTTTTATTCTAAAATATGATTTTCGATTAAGTGCTTACAATTATTTTTGGTTTACTTTCTTAAAATGTGAATAAAAATAAAGAAGGTTTTGTTTTATACAAAAATTTGTGTTTTTTTTTTTTATAATAATTTGTTTTCATATTATTTTTATATTCTTAGTTCCAAGATTTCCTGAAGAAACAGATGAAGTATATGCAAAACGAGTACAAGCACGTAAACTACTTTATACTAATTTTTAATAATTTATCTATTTAACAAATATGTTTATAATTTAATAATGCATGGATTAGAATATGAATAAATAATTAATAAATTATTAATTACGTATCAATCATTCATTGACTAATCATTAATTCACATGAATTAATGAAACTGATACTGATAAATAAATTCTTAAAATCAAATCTTATAATGTAATTTTAGTTTAACTAAAAAGCAGTAAAAGCACAGTTGTAGATAATATGGTTGCATAACCAGTCATTTCAGTCTACACACGAATGTGAGGACTAAATCTTATTTTGAAATCAGCTGATTTTAGCTAATTATGGAACTAAATATTTTACAATACACTACAATCATTGATTAAAGAAAAAAATTCATTTTCTATTTTATAATCAATGCTATAATGAATAAAATCAAGTTCTATAATCCCTCCAAAAATAAAACTAAAATAACACTAATTTATTATAATATTTGTATGAAACGTAAATAATACCGTTGCCGTAGAACATTTGTTCATTACTCTATGGCTTTACGCGTATCTTATCTTTTAGATTCTGAGCGAAGCGAATAATGTATTGGTTTTACAATGGTGTGTGTCTTTTTTTTTTTTTTTTTTGAAGTATGAAGACACTTTTACTACCCGAAATAATGCTCCGATTATCACGAATAGAATATGTTTCCGGTAGCAAAGTGGATGTAGTTGGTACTTTATTTAGGTCATTTTTCGATTTTCTCAAAATTGACCCTATGCGGTAGAAAAAACGACCAAAAAATGACGAAAAAACGGCATTTTTCAAATTTCGACGAATTCGATTTCAATATTTCACGATAACTCGGGCAATTTTGAAGTTAGAGACTCGAAAATTTTTTTGGGAGTTCATATGGGTACTATGTATATGTGATAAAATTTTGGAATCGTTAAGTTCATTTTTCTACAAAATATAGGACTTTGAATATTTCGTAAAATTCTCGTTTTTTTATATATAACGTTTGATAAAATTAGCAATATTTGGTATTAAGGTCTGAAAATTTTACTGAAGTATATTTATATATTACTTAACATTAATTCAAAATATTAGAAAAATCCCTAGTCTCAATTTTTTTTATAGCTGTTTAAAGTTGATATTTTTAGTTTTAACGAAAATATTATGAAAAAAATGACGAAAAAATTATGATATACAGGTACAGGTTGAACGACGGCATATAATAAGTAATGCTTTATAATGACCAGTGAAACAACTATCTGAAACAGCTGGTACCTCGAACAACTAGCGAACCATGCGGAAACTTACAACAGTTTTTACCATAGACTACGATTTAAGATGGTTCGTGGTGGAGACCACAGACATATTAACATATGTGGTGGGGACCACGATAATATACTATAACTATATTTTAAATTATTCCATAGGTATAATAATACAAATTACATCCATTTATCTATTTTGTGTCTATGCCTACCTAAATTTAGCTAATAACTATGAATATAATATCCTTTAATTCATAGAAAAGAGATATAACTATTGTAAGTTGTCCACATGGTTCGCTAGTTGTTCGAGGGCCCAGCTGTTTCAGATAGTTGTTTCAGTGGTCACATTTTGGGTTTCCGATACGCAACCTATATATCTTAAATCGTGGTTAACACGTTGACTGCTGATATGAATTGGGTGATTCCCTGTGCGGGTAAAGAAATAATAATAGTAACTACGCGTCATAATTATATGAAAATCTTAGAAAATGACGAAAATACACATGTTATTATTTCATTAGTTAATGATAAGAAGTTAATCGTGTGGCTATACGTGGAGCCTGTTTCTAATAATAACAATAATAATTTAATAATAGCAATGTATATTACATGTAAAAATGATATATAATATTTTTATAATAAATGCATTATCTTATTATATTCCAAAAATTAATTATAAATAGGACAAAAATACAGAAATTTAGATTGGTGTGAATAATTTGTTGATGACGGGTGGATATACGCACTCAGCATGTTAATAAAATACGATATTACGAGTACTTTTATTATAATAAGTGTTTTACCCGCGGTTTGGCCTACGGTAAAAGTTATACATTACCTATTTTACTACTATAGGTAAATAATAGATAAATAGACAATAATATTAGTATATTACCTACATATTATCAATTATCAAGATACCATACGTCGATGAAAGAAAATATAGTCATTATTCATAATTGTTTTATATTATTTTCTTGGCCTCTTTTTATATTTTTTAAAATTTTTAATCATTTCACCATAATTTTATGTTATCATCCTCGGCGCTCACCAATAGCATACATTTACGTTATAAATATAATATAGTAAATATAGTTATATGTTTATATTAAACATATTGTATATTTTTACACTACCTACCAATATATTTTTGGATTTACATTATATTTAACTTTTTATTCTTTCGTCTTTATATAAAAATATTTTTGAATTAAAAGTAAGTATGTATTATATTTAACAGATCAGAAATGGTTTTATAAGATGATATCTAGTGAGTTACACTTTTTATCTTGTATACTAATTTAAGTATAAATTATTATATAACAAATTTATATATTGGTACATTGAACATTAAACAAAATATATTCTTGTAGGTAATTTTTTATGATATTTTCTTTTAATAAAATTTAGAACTATATGATATGTTATTTTAATGATATTAGCCATCATAATATAAGGTCCATATAAATATTTTCCAAACTACAAATTTTTGTTCTCATATAAAATCCTAAATAGTGTAAATAACGTTATGAATTGGAGTTGAATTTGCCGAAATAAATGAAGAAGTTGAAGGTCCAAATAATTGAGGAAGCTTTAGAAACCAAGATTGAAGTTGAAGTATCTGGGAAAAATGACGAATTTGAAAATATTGTAAATATATAAAAATTAAATACACCGTAAAGAATCTCATAAGAACTTGAAAAGCAACTAAAAATTAAACAATCGTCGAAAAAATGTTCAACAGTGTTAATTGGACAAACAGTAAAGATAAAAATTTCAGAATTTGAATATACTAAAATTGATGCTTGTATATTACTTGCAATAGTATTAGAAGTAGTAGACCATTACAGTTTTTTTTTAAGGTGTGCAAACAATTAAAGAGGCTAATTTTTTCCCACCTCCAGGCCAATTATTAAAAAAAACGTTTCTCGGGTTTTCAGTTTTTCATTACAGAATTTTTAGTATCAATAACATACTTAATAAAAACATATTTTCATAGATAATACATAAATTAATTAACTAAATATAAAATATTCAAACAAAAGCGAAAGACATTTTTAGATAGAATAGATGCATATAATTACTATTTACACATATTTGTGTGTGTCAGTGGAAAAAGTGATACCGATATCAATTTATCAATATCAAATTAAAGAACACAATATTATAATGATATTTATGATTATCAGTGAATAGCTGCAGTGCATGCATAATAATTAAAGATAGCAAACTAAAGATGTGCTAATGCACGCCCCAGCACCACCACATTAAAATTTTTTTTGCATAAATATTTTAGTACGGAATTTGTATGAATTTTATGCCTATTTTCGAAATTTGTATGCCATTATTTTTTATCCAAAATCCATTAATCATGGGCGGTGCTGAGGTAACGTTCACGTTTAAATTTCAAAAATAGACACAAATTCCGTACTAAATATTTATGCAAAAAAATTTCAAAACTTCAATGTGGGAGTGCTGGGGTAATACATGTTAACTGAAGGCCATAGTATTAACAGAGTATTAACAAGAGTGCACACTCTGCCCCCCCCCCCCCACCAAATGGTGCCCCTGATTTTATTAAATAACAATTAAATATAAGAAATCAAATAAATTAATATACGAGTATAGATATAATTTAACATACAAAATAAAATAAAATGAATAGTGTATAAAAATATAAATTTTACTTTTCGTATTTTTATCGATATGTTCGTTAATGTATATCCTAAGATTTACCATATATCTCTTAGAAAAACTCAAATTATAATAATGATTCTGACTTTTACTATATAAATTTGTATATTCTAGAAATTCGAACAGAGTAATGTGTAAAACCTTGTTTAACCGGTAAATTATAGGTTTTACCAGTGTTCGTACTTTTACCGTATCGGCATATACCTAACCGTATCATACATATAGGAATATTCACTTTCTATCTAAATATTATTTAAATAAAAAAATTTTTTATTAAATATACATAACTATTTACGAAACTCAAATTTTTATTCAATTAATGCATATTTATCAAAATGAATTACAACATAAAATCTTTATTATTTATTTATTTTTATATTAAGTGTTTATTACATAAAATTAAATGTTAGTATAATTTTTGAAGAGAATAAAATTAATTTAAAATACAGTTTTAAACACGTCGTATTATAGAAAATAACTTATGAATAAAATTATTCATATTATAGAAAAGGTAGAAGAAAAATTTTCTAAAATATATTTAGACATTTAAATGTCTTTTAATTTCAACATAGATGGGGTGAATGAGCAAACTAGTAAACTCCATCATTAAAATAATTTAAAGATTGTATCTTATCTTAACGTAAACATACAGTATAACATAAGTGGATATATTTATAAAAATTAAGTAGTAGAGACTAGAGATATATATAATGCGTTTCAAAAGAGAATATACCGCTTTCGCGCATCACGAATGACGCGTTTCGACTTTTCGAGCTAAATTTTCTCCCACCCTAGCGAAATTTTTGCGTCGACCACACGCGATCGTTACCAACCGAACTTTACCGATGTGTATACACCCAAGTTGAAATATTAATTAATTACCTAATGTATCACGGGCGCAACCGGTTAGGCGGGCCGCACACAGAGGAAACTTTTTTCATGAAACTGGTTTCATGAAACGTGAAACTTAAGTTTCACGAAACCATTATATTGAAAAAACAAATAAACGCGCACACAGAGTTTCATGAAACCAAAATTTCTCATAGTTGCGCAACCGCGGTTTCGTGAAACTTGTGATTTTGGTTTTAACAATAAAGTTTCGTTAGTTATGGCAATTTTTAATTAATATTTAGAGGCAGTTTATAAGTATTTTGATATAATAATTATATAATATATATTTTACAGCATTTATTTAATCTTCAAAACAATAGCTATAATATAAATAATAATTATTTTTAGCAACTTATTTGAATCACATTATTTGTATTAAGTGAATAATGTTAATAATAGACCTATTAACCCACATAAATTATTGTTTATATAATATACATTTGCATAACTACTACGCTGATTATCTTTTAAAAGTGGATGAATCCAATATCTGCGGTTCTTTTTTTTGTTTTTTAGCCACCAATATAACATAAACACATCTTCATCGTCAGACAACATTGTTGAAACTATAAATTTTAGTTTCATTGGTGTACGGCAAATATGAAATAAGTTTCTTAAAACTAATTTCATGAAATCGGTTTCTTAAAACAAGTTTCTTCAGTGTGCGGCCCGCCTTAGGCTACCATCCAATTATCGGCGATGTACAGCGAACCACTGCCACCGGTCGGCGGGAGCGCGCTAGTCGAAAATTCCGGTAAATGTTGGGAGATGCGCGCCGCCGGACGTAAATTCGTCCGTCGAGAGGTATATTCTCTTTTGAAACGCAGTATATAGTTGTAATGAAATATACTTTTATGGACTTTGGATCAAATGATATGATAATGTTTAATAAAGAAATTGAGTGATAACTGAATCTATTGAATCATGACTACGTATAATGGCTATCATAAAAATAATTGTACTCGTATATATCAATTTTCCCACAAAAACATATTATTTGCCTATGTACATATATAAATTATTAATTTTAAATTAATTAACAAATTTTAAATTGTAATAGAAAATTAAAATTATTTACAACATATTATAAATTTTAATGTATTCGAAAAATACTTATATTTGTTTATTTCTCAATTCACAGCTAAACCATTAAGGGGGGAAGGTTTAACTAATTATCATCTGAGAAATTTAAGACTTGGTAAGACATTTCACGCATTAAATATATCAACATTTTTTTTTACAAATCATATACGCATGGTACAAAAAAAAAGTTTATTGGTAGGTAAATGAAATAATTAAAGTTTATTAACTGTATTTTGTCTAACATTTAAGAATTTAAAATTATGATTTATAGATAATTTAATAAATAGGAAAGGAATAAAAATAATTCTCATTATATAATTTTCTATAATTGTCCAATTCATAATTATTAAATTAATAATTATTGCAATATAAAATGCAGGCATATAAAAAATATTTGTTAAAAGGTAGCTCGACAAAATTTATATTTTTATTCATGAGTAAGATATTTCATAGGCGTGCGCGGATTTCAAATTCAGAGGCAGCAGAAAATAAATTCGGCCCATTTTTTAAAGAAATCCAGCCCATAATTTCATTTATTTTATAGTTAATTTTAAGTATCAAAATTATATTTAATCGTGTGTTGTTTAAAAAATATTTCATTGATTAAAACGAATTTTTTACAAATGTAATATAATTTAGGTATGAAAATTTAATTTATCAATGATGAAATTTAATAATTAGCAGTCCAAAAAAATATATTCAGGGGCAGCATTTGCTGCATCTGCTGCCCCCGTGCGCACGCCTATATCCCTATAGACACCGACAATGATAAAGTAATTGGGAATTTTAGAAAAACATTTTTTTAATAATAATATCTATTTTAGTTAGGTATACGTATAATAAACAAATAAACCATTTTAAATAAATTTAAATATTTTAACCAACACATTATTAAAATAAACCGTTTTGAAAATGAACAATCAATTATCATGGGTTTTAACGTTTAACTAAATAACACACACAAGATTTTAATGATAATGGTTAGAAACATTTATTAGAGCTTCTTCTTAATATTTAATTTTAAAGTTAAATCTAATAAAGGTCTTCAAATTAATTCGGTTATAAAGATTAAAACAAAAACAATGTTTGAAAATATCTATTCTAGTTATTACATTATTTAGATTATAATTTAGATTTCTCAAAATTAATTTCATGTGAAAGGAAAAAATACTAAAAAATAATGAAAACAATAATTTTATGATAACTTAGAAAAAATTGAACTCAGAAATATGAAAATTTTATTGGCTGTTATATATAAATAACATTTTGAAACTCTTACGTTAGTATTTAAATTTAATAAGTATGTGAAGATTTAAATCAATAATAATTTATAATCAGTAGATAGACTATGACTATATTTGAATGAATTTAGCTCAAAATCTTTTTCTTAATGTGATGATTTATAACTGCATTCAAATCGTAATAAAAATACAACACTATCCTATACTATCACCATTATCCTTACCAAAATTATATTTTGTTTTTTTTCATTATTATCTTTATCACAATATTATCTCATTTTCTTTACTTATTAATATTAACTTGGATGTTAAAATTTAGACTATTCATCATTGACAATGGACACTGTAAAAATATTCTTCTCTGATATTTCTCTAAATGGTAAGATATGTTTTAACAATGAAAAAATATAAAGATAAAGATAAGGAATATGTTTTATCATAATAATAATAATATAATCATAATATTCATAATTGATTTTTATATAAAGAGATTAATCTTTATATATTATGAAATATTATAAACTTTATAGATATTACCAGAAAATATAATGAATAACACGGATAGCAATCAGTTAAAGTCCGGCAACCGATTGTTGTCACTTTATTATTTTTTTTATACAATTGAATATATCTTGGCCTAATTAATGCCCTCATTAACGCTTTTTTTATAAATTCAATATTAAATAATAACACAAAAAACATAATTATAATAACTTATAAATTCATATTAGTATATTACCATAGGTGCAACTAGGTGGGGGACTGGAGGCTTAGTCCCCCCAAATATGCACTAAGCCTCAAATTTTTCCTATAAGTTTCTTTTTAATAAATTAAACAACATAATCATTAAATTCAAAATACTAATTTTTGAAAAATTATTATATTAAAATGTATTTGAGAAGAATATTCATAATCACAAATACGTTATGATTATTATTATCTAGATTTTGGATACCACGGTTGTAGATGCGGTTATATCATAGACCTACAAACTAAGTTATATGTCTATGGGTTATATCTACAGCAGTACAGCCGTGTTAGATACGGTTCTTCTATCACAAAGAATATAATATATTGGTTTGAATACCACTACTACTATTTATATATGTTTAACTTAAAAAGTTAAAATTAATATTGGATATTTGAATTTTGAATTCGATAATTTATATAATGCTATAATGGGCAATGACAAAATATGATTTTGAGTTTTGACCTTAATTTTAAAAGTTTAGTATTGTGTTTTTTAAATTTATATATAATATTAATTATAATCCTATGCTTAATAATAATTATAATGCAATAATAATATTATTATAAAATATATTAATATATATTTTAATCAGAGAATATGTATATGCTAATAATAATAAATGGAATATTATACCTTGTAGTTTAAGTATTTTTAATGTATTATATTAATATTATTATATTTTATAATTTATGTTTTTTTTTTTTTTTTTTGAACTCAGAAATATTTTATTCATGAACATTGATAATTTAAAATTATATAATGTTATCATAAACATACATGTAAATATGTAATACAATGAAAGATAGCTCGTAATTATTTACTTATGAGACATGGGTCTCTATCAATGTATTGTATGCTCCTGCTTCATGTCTCCACGATCACTTTAATAGTTAAAGTTAATAATGTCCAAATCGGAAGAAAACAAACATTATTAATTAAGGGGATTGAAAGCATCGATTTTCTTTCTCTGTCTAACATACATAAAAGATAGGGATTTAGAAGTTTTCTACTTCCAACGTTACGATCGACCTAGTTATGCCTTATGCAATAAGGGATCTGAAAACGGATTGGAATTCGTTAGAAAGTCTACTATAGATAGACCAGGGATTCTCAACCTTTTTTACTTGACGGCACACTTGATCAATTTATAAATTTTCACGGCACATAAATTGTAAATAAATATATTTTTATTAGGATTTATTCAAAAAAAACATTATTTTAACATAAAAATAAAAATTACACGGCACACTAGATAAATTTCGCGGCACACTTGTTGGGAATCCCTAAGATAGTCTTTCCCACTTTTTTGAAATTCTCTTCTCATTGTTGTTGAAACAAATTTTATTTAAAAATGTATAAATATTCAATTTTTGAAGAATTTAGGACAAATAAATGAAAAAAGTAAGAAAGTTGATCTAAAGTAGACTTTCTAACGAATTAAAATCCGTTTTCAGATCCCTTATCGCATAACTAGATCGATCGTAACGTTGGAAGTAGAAAACGTCTAAATCTGTATCTTTTATGTGTGTTAGACAGAGAAAGAAAATCGACGCTTTCAATCCCCTTAAAGTGGCACGGGTATCAGTGCGACAATGTTCATTTATATATATAATATATCCAAATATGAATTATTTGTAATTAATTTATGTTTACTAGTTTACTACCTATTATAAAATATTTCATTATATTCGTATAATTAATTTTATTGCACATACTAAATACTTTAGAAAAGCATAGTTTAAGTAAGTTAATGAAATAAATTGTATACTATCAAATTTTTAAATGTTTACATATTTTATTTCAATTTTATCAATAAAATATTATATTATCATTACCCAATATTGTTAAGAAACGAGTCCGTCGTACTATGTCTTGTGTATCAATAGGTGAGTGGCGGATCGAACGGTTTTCAAGACCACGCCACCGCTGCCGCTGCCGTCATATTGGCCGATACCGGTGTCCGTCCGGTGGTCCCATCGTCTAACACAGACGAACCCGCCTCCATTATTAGTTTATTACCGTCGACATCAGCGGATACTGGCGATCCCGACTACTACCTTTAAACGGATTGACTCGGATAGATGTCTGGTCAGTCTGAGTGCAATTGCGTCTTGACAGTGGTCCGGTAACTTACGTACAGCCGTTTTGTTTTCTTACGTTGAAATTTTGCTATTCGTCGCTGTGGAAGTTGTGTCTCGTTATCTCAAACATTTTTTTTTATATTTTTAATGAACTCGAGATTTAAATAATCTCCGAGTGATATGCGCAATATTTTACACAATAATTGTTCTATATACACGCGTTCAGTCTTTTAGTGTACGCGTGATTTAAATTTTAAATATCCATACGAGCGTTATATATATATACTATACATGTATATATAATATAATATAGGTAATCTGTATAATATTTAAAACAGTAATCTGATAGACTATGCTATCAACGCACAGCTCAAACCATTGGACGGATTGGACTGAAATTTGGCGTACAGATAGCTATTATGGCGTAGGCATCCGCTAAGAGAAGATTTTTCAAAATTCAACCCCTAAGGGGGTAAAAGGGGTAAAAATTTAAAACCTTTTTTTGTTCCGATTTTTTTTAAATTAAGTATACATACTCAGTAAAACTCAGCATTATTTTGTTGCGAAATTTGAAACCACCTAAACTGTACAATGGGACCAGGCTTAAAGTCAAAGCTTTACATCGCAATATAGTGGAAGCCACAATTTTAATTAGATGTGCGAAAGGGGTAACTGTGTTTTATGACCTATTTTTTAGTGAACCCCGACACAAAGTGTGTAATTCGAAATTGAAAGTGTGCACTACGGATTCGAAAAGTGTGTACCTACTAAATACTAATAAATAAGACTACTGGCTAGATAGTAAGTAGTACCTATATAGTATACTGTAACGGTTTCATTTATACTATTGTAGAGTCGTCATTATATGTCACCGCAGCATTATTTACGTGTAGGCCAGACACGGGTGAGCTGAGTGCGATATATAATAAATTAGTCGAGTGTTAATAGTTGAACCATGAAGTCGAGTCTTAATAGCTAAAGCATAGAGTTGTATTTTAATAACTATATGAGTCGTGTTAATTTAAGTACTTATTATATTGATTCTTGTCAACTCCACTATACTGCGTTTCAGAAGAGAATATACCGCTTTCGCGCATCACGAATGACGCTCTCGGTCGTTTCGAGCCAAATTTTCTCCCACTCTAGCGAAATTTTTGCGTCGACCATACGCGATCGTTACCAACCGAACTTTACCGATGTGTATACACCCAAGTTGAAATATTAATTAATTACCTAATGTATCACGGGCGCAACCGGTTAGGCTACCGACCATTTATCGGCGGTGCACAGCGAACCACTGCCGCCGGTCTGCGGAAGCACGCTAGTAGGAAATTACGGTAAATGGTGGAAGATGCGCGCCGCCGGACGTAAATTCGTTCGTCGTGCGGTATATTCTCTTTTGAAACGCAGTATAGGATCTCGCACTCCACTACACTTGTGATCTACAATAAACTACCCTCCAAGATCAGGGTTACTCAGGTTTATAGTGTATTATTAGTATTTATTTTATTTGTATTTGTATTACAATTTTGGCGCAATATCATCGCCATATTATTTTTTGTCCGCATCCTTCACGTTCTTTCTTATAAACAAAGCCATTGTTTATAAGAAGATCTTGTCCTCGTTGGCTTTTTATATATTCCAAAGGCATTTTTTTTATATTAAATATTACTTTAATAAATTTTAAAGTATAAATTTTAAAATACAATGTGTCGTACTGTCGTCGTTGTTGTAAATGAGTAGACTGATGTAGTATGTAGACGAATATAAGTTTATCATTTTTATATCCAACAATCCATAAATAATAAAAATGATAAGGTAACAGTTACGTATTGTATTTTATGGCGTTATAACCATTATATATAAATAATATTATAAAAACAGTTTTAAGCATTATAATAAAAAAAATAATTTGCGCCCAAATTGTAATGCGTCCAAGTGTGGTATGCGTCAAATTTGAATGCGCCGAAATGTGGTATGCGTTAAATTGTTCCGCGTTGAAATGACCGCGTCCATTTGACGCGCGTCGAAATGACGTATATCCGTTTTACATCGCTCTAACGCTCGGTTCAAAAGACCTGTTAGTGTAGTAGGATATAGCCAGCCGACAGCTCCTTACCTGGATAGGATTTGATAGAAAACACTGAACGACACCCTGTACTGTAAGGTACGAGGCGTGCAACGTTACAACTTGGTGGAAGCGCCGGGCAACGATCGCGGTTAAGTTGTAACGTTACAATATATTATTCAAATTTTTAAAAACGTATATTTTTTAGTTTTTTTATTAGTTTTCACTTAACATTGACGATAATCAACTATCGTGAATCTAATATCATCATATGGTTATTATATGTTTTCATGGTAGACCAGTGGTTACAATGTTTTATTTATTACCATTATAACAGATTGGTAGTTGCCTAATAATAATGTACACTTTGATTTAAAGAAGAATTATTATTTCTAAAAAGAAAAAAGTAAAAGGGAAGGGATAATGGTATGAAAGAGATACAGCTGTAAAGACGATAGTGTTGAATTTTAATTACAATTTTAACCTCAATGTTCTTTTTTTGCGGATATTATTGAAATTATAGTATAAATTGTACAAAATATTTATTATAGACTAATATATTTATATATACTTACCTACTCAGTACTCGTATATGAGTAGTTACTAATATTTATTATTTACTTAATTTTACAATTTAAAAAGACCCGGTTTTATCTTATGACTTAAAGTAATATTACCTAACTTATAAATTATGCTACTTTCAGAGATTAATGGTAAGTATATTGAATTAAATTTAAATCTTCTTAATCATACTAACATACTAACATGTACACGCATAGAACGGTCAGTCTGTGTTTTGCACTGATGATGGCAACTTTGTTACCGAAATACGTATTTGCTTAAAATAAAAGTAAATTTTTTGTGGATTTGGGTTTTTATTTATTTAAATTTATCAAACATTATATACGTAAAAACGAGAAATTTACGAAATATTCGAAGTCCTATATTTAGTAAAAAAATTTAAAAAACGGTTCCAAAATTTTACCACATATATATAATAGTTATGTGAACACCCAAAAAAATTTTCAAGTCTCTAACTTAAAAATTGCCCGAGTTATCGTGAAATATAGAAATTGAATTCGTCAAAATTTCATTTTTCGTAAAAAATGCCGTTTTTTCGTCATTTTTTCGAAGTTTTTTCTACCGCATATAGTCAATTTTGAGAAATTCGAAAAATGACTCAAATAAAGTACCAAGTACATCCACTTTGCTACCGGAAACATACCCTATTCGTAAAAATCGAAGCGTTATTTCGGGTAGTAAAAGGGTTTTCAGAATATTTATTTATACGTATGGATTCTAAGATTTTCGTTTTCCTAAAAATATCAACTTAAAACGGCTATAAAAAAAAATTGTGACTTCGGATTTTTCTAATATTTTAGTATGATGTTAAGTAATATGTAAGTATACTTCAGTAAAATTTTCAGACCAAAATACCCCATATTGACAATTTTATCACACATTATATACGTAAGAACGTGAATTTTACGAAATATTCAAAGTCCTATATTTTGGAGAAAAATTAATGTAACGGTTCCAAAATTATACCACATATATATAGTAGCTATGTGAACATCCAAAAAAAATTTCAGGTCTTTATCTTAAAAATTGCTTGAGTTATCGTGAAATATAGAAATCGAATTCGTCGAAATTTGAAAAATGCCGTTTTTTCTACCGCATAGGGTCAATTTTGAGAAATTCAAAAAATGACCTAAGTAAAGTACCAAGTACATCCACTTTGCTACCGGAAACATACCCTATTCGTGAAAATCGGAGCATTCTTTCGGGTAGTATTTTTGTACACAGACATAAAAAAAAAAAAAAAAAAAAAAAATCACATCATTGTAAAACCAATGCATTCTTCGCTTCGGTCAGAATCTAAAATATTTATATGGATTCTTCCTATTATATTTCAATATTTTTAGTTTATGAGCATTTATATTGAACTTAGAAACTTGAAAATTTTATAGGGTATTAATTTATGTACTATATATGTACGTGTATCTATATAATCCCTATATGTGTGATAAAATTTTGCGTTTTAAATATTTAATAAAAAATGTCAAAATTTTAATCAATACCTACATTAATTGATTGAACTTCGCTCAGAATCAATTTTTCAAATGCAATAGTTTATCATTTTCAAATTCTAATTAAAGTTAAACACTATGATTTGCACACCTATATCCCTGCGGCAAGAGTATCCCTTCTCTTGCTTTTTTTCATTTTAATTAATATTTTAAAAACGATTATTTTATAACATTTAATAATATTATTATAATTTATATAGCATTTGATTTTTTATTAAATGTAACATACATATTACAACATACATACTTGTAGCAACTCGCATACATATTATTTGTAATTTTTTTTTAACCTCAGTTAATATTACTAATTTATTATACTAACCTATTATTTTATTTCTAAACTAATAAATGTTCAATTATAGTAATTAATTGGAAAATTAATTAATATTATAGTATTATGGTAAAATATTATAAATATGTATTAATAGTTATATTATATCAAGATCTGAATAATACTCATGTGATATTAATGGCGAAGCATAGGCGCAATTAGGGTGAAAATTTTGGGGGGGCTGAATTAAAATTTAAGAAAACTTCTAATTCAATATCATTTATATAACAATATAAAAACAATATTTTTTTTTATTCATATCATGTAAGTATTTTTACATATATTTACATATACATATACATAATTAAATATATAATGAATAGTGAATACATATTACATTTTTATATTAAAATATTATCAGCGAGTAAAAAAGTGCATAAATTATTTATCAGACAAAATGTAATTAATTTTATTTTTTTTATTAGTTAATTTTATTTATTAAATATTAATAAAACAAAAACTTATTTAAATTATTAAGGAGATCCGAAGTGTCGACTTTCTTTTTCTGTCTAACGTGTGTTAGATACGATGAAATTTTCTTCTCATTGTTGTTGAAACAAATTTTATTTAAAAATGTATAAATATTCAATTTTTGAAGAATTTAGGAAAAAAAATGAAAAAAGTGGGGAAATATATCTAAAGTAGATTTTCTAACGAATTCAAATCCGTTTTCAGATCCCTTATCGCATAACTACTAACTAGATCGATCGTAACGTTAGAAGTAGAAAACGTCTATATCCCTATATTTTATGTGTGTTGGACAGAGAATGAAAATCGACGCTTCTAATCCCCTTAACAAAAATAAAAATTACATAGATGTTATAGAATTACATCACGAAAATATTTAATTATAAAATATTAGAATTAAATTGTCACATTTTGCAAACATTTTTGGGGGGGTTATGGCTGATTTTGAGGGGGCTTATGATTAATTGCGCCTATGATGATTCGTATAGATTTAATATTAGTATTTTATTATATGAATGATTAATATTATAATATATTATTAATATAATATAAAGCATTGAAGTTTGATATGAAATGTTTTTAAAAATTAATTTTTATACTTCCTCTGGTCTAGGGGGTACATGAAATATTACACTTACGTACTATAAAATTGAATTGTCCATAAATAATTTTTATTATTTATGATTAATAATTAATTCATAAATTTAATTTTTAGAAATCAAAAATAATTTTTTTGACACCGAATTCTTTGTTATACATATCATATTTCATTGTAAGTAAAACAAATCTAAAATTATATTACTAATGTTAAATTGTTAATCGTTAGTGTCGAGTGTATAAGTATGAGTGTAAAAGATGTCAACTGAAAATTAATTGACAATAACTTGTCCAATATTTTATTTTTTTTTTTTTATAAATAAAAATATTCTTTATATATGCATAATTCATAATCTTTATGTATGGTAACATTCTTTTTTTGGGAGGTAAAATTGACCGGTTACTTTAATTGGAATAGGCAGAGAATATTTATCTATTTATTAAAGAATTTTATTGCCTATGTTCTCGCATGAGAGTCTATCGGCAAAATATTCCAAGCTACCTACCTATAATATTGAACTATCATTATTCATTTTTCATTGTGATATTATCTATTATATATTATAAATTATAATTATATCTATATATATTATCATACGATATTATTATTATTAATATTTATTACCATTACTCGTATTACTATTACCATAGAATTATATATTAAAGACTACAGTTTAACTACCTACCTATAATAACCGTTTTAACATTATACGATAATATACTACCTTTAATCTTACATAGCGGTAAATACAAGTAAACAATATTAGACACTACGAGTTTATTATTAGTTAGGTATTAGTTTATTATATACACTTGTTTAGATATTTCATTCAAATTTTATCTTGTTTTTTGAATTGTGATTAAAGAAGTGAATTAGAAGAAGGATGATTATCTAGGATTCTAAGTGGTCTAACCTACCTATTTAATATACAAATTGTACCTACGATATGTTTGCCATTGATAAATCAGATTTTTATATTTTTTCACATTAGAAAACTTCAATTATATGATAAGAAAATATAATAATCACCTAACATTTGACAATTTCTAATTTAAAAATGTTTTTTAAATATATTTTGACTAACAATTATAAAAAAAAAAAAACTAAAATTAATAAAATCACACCAGTTGGGGGCAATTTATTCTTTTTAATAATTATGTATATATTTATTTGTAAATTGATAATAAATAATTTTATGGCCAGTTTTATTATTATTTTACTTGTATTTCAAGTTCAATCTAAACAGCAATACAATACGTTAAACAAAACTAATAAAATACATTAAAAAACAATACTATAGGTAGATTATAAAAATATAAAAATTTCATGCCATTCACATGCTTACTTATTCTATGAATTATTTTAAGTTGCTCCGTGTTATCTAATGTCCTCAGTTTAGTTGATATTTTAAAAGGTACTCTCCTGGGGTAATATGATTTTGTTATTACTTCTTTATTTTATTTTATAGAAATTTTGTCTGGCGTTTTACCAGGATAATTAAATACATCTAAATTTTCAGACCTAAAAATACAAAATTGCCAATTTTATCAAATATTATATAGTGAATTTTATAAACGAAAATTTTAGGATATATTCAAAGTGTTATATTTTTTTAAATTATAAATATAACCATTACGAAATATTTTAACGTATATATAATACCTATTTAAACACCCAATATAATTTTAAAATCTTTAAATTCAAAATTTCCTCACTTATCGTGAAATATTGAAATCGATTTCATCAAAATTTCTGTTTTCGTGAAATATGCCGTATTTTTGTCATATTTTGATAGTTTTTCCTATGAAATAATTTAAATTTTGAGAGATACAAGAAATTGCCTAAATACCGTACCACCTTCATTCACTTTCCAACCGGAAGCGTTCGCTAATCGTAAAAATTGGAGCATTATTTAATTAAAATATAAAGTGCCTACATACATAAAAAAGACACACTTCATTACAAAACCAATACATTAAATTATTAATATATTTATCGAAATACAAAATATCCATTAAAAACTTTAATTTTTTAAATATTTTAAATATTCAGTCATAATATGTTTTTTTTTTATAATATATAAATCTTCTTATCTATAATTTTATTTATTGACTTTACCTGTTTAATAATACCATTGGAATATCCAAATACCAGATTGATGTACTTACTGTATAGATATGATTATAATCATTAATCATATATTCATAAGGCAGTAGGTATAGTATATAGGCAGTGAAGAAAATTATGAAACAGAAGATAATTGTTAGCTAATATAGAATGCTTATATAGATGTGTGGTGTAAATAGTGAAAAATAATAGAAAATGAATTCAAAAGGGGAAATATAGGAGTCTCATTAATTTTTACGAAAATAAGAACGAATAGGTTGAAAAGGTTAAGGGGAAATGATTTAGAAGCTGCCATAATCATGATCAAAGTGGCCAATTCTATATAGTTGGAAGGTATAGCGAAAGTAAATAAAAATAAATAATATTTAATATCAAAATATGAATATAAATATGTGTATATTTAATTAAATTTAATTTGTTTTGGTAGATAAGTACTGCGTGTGATTGACACTTATCTTAGTCTAGCTTAGCGCTGCAAATCGAAAATAACTCCCGATTTGTTATGAAAAACCCCGCTAGATACATATAATTAATCATTCTCTAAACTTGTTTTAAAAATATTGACAATAACTAGTGTATAACACTATAACGGATAACTTATTATTGTAATATTTTATAGGTAAACTTCCTCCATCAGAATTTATAGAGTACACTGCAAATGAGGCCCCGAATAAAAATAAGAGAGAAAGAGGAGAATCATCTGGTAGTAGAAGATCTCGAGGAGTTCAACCATAAATAAAAGTTAATTATATTATATATAAAATGGAATAATTATGATGAATAGCTCTAATATTAAAACTAAATAATTTATTACAAATAAGATTTATAAAGAATTTTATAAATGTTTAATATTACAATTTTTCAAAGAAATTCAAACTAATTTTAGCATCCAAAATTTGCCTGTAATGTGTATATTTCAATATATAGATTAAATGTATAAATATTGAAGTCATATTACTTAATTATCAATCTCCCGAAATAAAATTTTATTCTATCCACATCCCGTAATTAATGCGCTAACTGGATAAGGTTTCACGAAATGTACATTTAAATTTAAAGTTCATTATACGAAATATATTATGTCATTTTAATAACCACATTATATTTATATTGAAATTAAGTTTGTAACAATATTTTTACTCAAATAATATTTTGTATTATTGGAATTGGATAATAAAACTTTTTAAGTATGATTTAGTAACAATTATTAAAAGTAATGTTATTTTTTTTTAATAATAAAAATTATTTGTTGATATATTTTATTTCATAATATGTTGCGAATTTAAGATATAAATAATTCAATGTAATGCAATTTAAGAAATGTAATTATGTGAATGTTAATGTACTCGTAATATTGCATGTTATGCTAAAATAAAAATATTTCTTTTTATTATAGTTTTTAAACAAAAATATCAATGTCAGTTATAAATAAGAATTATTTTATGAATAAGAAAATAAAGAATGATTGCTGGTCTTATATATTTTATATTTTATTTTATTTGGATAAGGGTTTATGCATTTTTATTTAAGAATACATAATGAAATGAATGTTGTCAAAATTATAAATGTTAATTTTTAATATATTAATTTACGAGAATATACATACTCGTATTATTAAATTTTTAAAACTAAATATAATTTTGTAAATTATAAAATAAGAAAAATATTTTTACATTATTATTTTATGATTATAGGTATGTAATTGAATTTATTTCTTGTATAATTACTATATTTTCCGTAAAGGTCTATTTTCACCCTTTCCAATTGAAAGCTTCAGACATATTACAGTCAATAAGGGTGGCATTATAACTCCACTCGCTTGGTTGAATTTAAATTTATTTCTCTCAACCTTTGTTAATATTATATATTACTGTGTTCAACATGATTTTTGGATTCACTCCGAGTATCCGACCTATGGTTCAGTTCAGTTGTCTCCGTTTTGGCTCAAAAATTTTGTCGCAGTGATTTTAGATGAAGTAATTTTGGAGTCCCTGCGCAGGGGTCCCCTATTTTTTAACTGAGAACAAAAAAAAATTCTATCAGAATATATATATTGGAGTAAATAGAAAAAAATTAAATTTTTTATATATTACATTGAAAAAATTGGTAAATTATACGTATATAAAAATTCAAAGTGTTAGTTTTCGAAAAAGAATTTGCGCAGTGGACCTGTAAAACCCGTTTTTAATTTTTACCTGAGAACAAAAAAAAAATTTTATCAGAATATATAAATTGGAGGAGATGGAACAAAATTAAATTTTTTATATATTACATTAAAAGTACTGTTAAATTACGTATATAAAAAATTCCAACTGTTTTATTTGGAAAAAAATTTACGCAGGGGTCCTCCTATAAATTGCGTTTTTAATTTTTATCAGAGAACAAACAAAAATTCTATCATAGAAAATATAAATTGGAGGAGATAGAACAAATTACATTTTTTATATATTATATTAAAAGTACTGGTAAATTACTTATATAAAAATTTCAGTTTTTTATTTCAAAAAATTTTTTTAGCAGGGGTCCCCCTATAAAAAGCGTTTTTAATTTTTCACTGAGAACAAAAAAACTTTCTATCATAAATTATAAATTGGAGGTGATAGAAAAACAATTAATTTTTTATTTATAACATTGAAGGAATTGGTAATTTATACGTATATAAAAAAATTCAATGTATATTATTTCGAAAAAAATTTGCGCCGGAGTCCCTTTAAAAGTTGCAGATTTATGATTTATAAAGGACAAAAATATTTTTCACCACAGTAAATATAATTTAAAAATGTATGTGTTAGAATAAAATAATTTTATTATATTTTAGATAAAACTAACCAAAATATTTTATATATATAAAATATTTTAGGTATAAAATTTAAAAAAAAATTGTAATGGGAGTCCGCTATAGGATGTATATTTATGTTTTGTATAAATACAAAAAAAATAGTATATTTAAGTTTTATATGAGAAAAAAAAATTTTCCCATTAAAATTATAATTAAATGTCTTAGATAAAAATTATATTATTACATTTTATATTTAACTATCAAAAATATTTTGTATATGAAAAAGTTTAAGTATAAGATTTAGAAAAGAATTTTGTGCATAAGTCCCCTTGAAAGTTTCATATTTATATTTATATAATGACAAAAGAAAAAAATTTGACAATGGTAAAATAAAATAATGGTTAAGATTATTCATGAAATTCTTATATAATTTGTAGGTATTGTAAATAAGATAGAATTAAGTAAATTTTTTATTTATATAAAATTCCGAAAATATAATGTAAAAACCAAATCCTATTATAATTATTAAAGAAATATAATATATCATAAGCAGTAATTAATTTCTAACATTCACAAAACATTTATTTTGACGATTTATAATATGATTATATCAAAAATAATATTTTTACTTTTACTCCGGTTGATCAACAATACTCCTACGTCAACAACGATACAAATATAAAAATAATTATAATAAAATATGGTAGGTACTTACCATGTTAGACAAACTGATACAGCTCTCCTGCTGGCTCTTGCATTTTGAACATTACAATAATACACAATACAATTTTCATGTCTCTACGTTCAATATTTCCCGAGTCCTGAGTTATCGTAATATATATAAATCGATTTCTTTTTTTTCTTTTTTTTTTTTTTTTTGTACCGATTCCATAATAATCTAAGTTAATAATAAGTATAAGTTATCTAAAATTGAACCAGAAGTCAAATAAAAATGTATACACTAGAACTCTATAGAACCAATGATTTTAGATAAAAGATAACATAACTAACGGTGTCAATGAAGGCTATGAATTATATGGTTAATTTGTAGAACATTACGTATTAATAATAAATATATTATATTATATCTAAATTATCCAATAATGATGTCTCGGTAGATAATAAAATTATAAATTAAAATTAAAAAGTGAGATTAAAGTTATATCCAATAAATAAAATTACTGTTTAAATTAACATTTAACATTGACCTATCAATTTTTATAAATATGTACAGGTATTACTATGTAATATACCAATATGTTATCCAATGCAATTTGATAGGAAAATAAAACCACATATTAAAAAAAGATGATGATTGTATAATGTGAGGTATAATGTATAGTAGGTAATAATAATGATTGAACACGCTTTAGTGCATAAAAAAAATTTTATACTCGTGTAATACTGTAAAAGTAATAATAAGTCTACCCATAGTACCATAATATAATAATTATTATAATATTAATATAATATTATATCCATACTTTCAAAATGATTATGTTACGTATAATGAATTCAAAAAGTCTAAACGAACACATTATATTTATTAGGTATATAACATAATTAAAAATTAATATACCTATGTATTGCCTATTTAAAATTATATAAAAAAACTACAAAAATTAAGTAAATCAATTTACAGATTCAATATTATATTAACCAATAGTTTTATATTTGTACATATTATTTTATTCATATTTTCATTAAAATTATTATATTTATTATTTACCAATTATAATAAATACAGACATACCACATACAGTAATAAACAGCGAAATTATTATCTCTTATTTATTTATTTTCATTTTTCATTGTAATTTCTTCCCTTACCTTTATATGTCATTTTGATTTTTTCTTAGCAGTTAAGAGTTAACGATTGATGAATTGACGAGTATTGTAATAATTGAATTATATTTTGGCTCATTTTTGACTATTCATTTATTTATAAACTTGCAACTACGTCAAATAAATAAAATGTTAAAAATGTATGACCATAAAATGTTTTTACACGAGTATAATAGGTATATCAAAAAAATAATAAAATAAAATATAAGCGTTACTAACTTTAAACAAATATTAAACAAATTTATAATGTTCTATCGCCATAGAATAGAATAGATGTAAAATACTATAATGTATCTAAACTAGACGGCTGATTAATTTGATAGCATATAATTGTTGTATTGTTGAAATAAATAATAGATTAATAGGTAATTAAAATTCATACATAGGAATATATTATAGATATAGAATATAGATTATTAATTTTAGGTACTTATATTTCAATTTTAAATAGCAATAAAAAAAATTGTGACTAGAGATTTTTGTAACTTTTTTAAAATACGTTAAGAAATACGTGATTATGCTTGAATAAAATTTTCAGAACTTAAAACCTAAAATTGCCACTTTTATTAAACATTACAGTAAAAATATTGAGAAATAATCATAAGAACCCATATGAAATAAATATTTTCGATTATTCCAAAACTTGTAAAAAAAATTAAAGTATAAATTTTTATAAACTTTGGAACTGAGCAAAGTAATATGTCTTTAAGCTCCTATACAATTTTCACTTTTCAGACCTTTAAAATTAAAATTACCAATTTTATCACACATTTATATAGTACTTAAGTGAACACTCAATAAAATTTGCATGTACCTACTAAGTTCAATATTGTCTGTGTTATCCTAAAATATTGAAATAGATTTCGTTAAAATTTTAATACTGCCAAATTTTCGTCATTGTTTTTAGTTTTTCAGCGACATAGATCAATTTTGAGAAATGACATAAATAAATTACCAACTATACAATATTCTGATTCTATCTAATGGAATCATTGTAATTCGTGGTAATCGGAGTAAATTTAACTTTACCTTTTTAATAGTGTCTTGCATATTATAATTCTTATTTATTTAGCATACAGGTATATTGGATAAAGTTTGCACTAATTCTTTCTAATAAATTACAAAATAATAAGCATGGTTTGATTGATTTTAGATTCTGAGCGAAGCGAAGAATGTATTGGTTTTACAATGATGTATGATTTTTGTTTTTTGTTTTTTTTTTTTATGTATGAAAACAAAATTACGACCAAAAATAATGCTCCGATTTGCACGAATAGGGTATGTTTCCGGTAGTAAAGTGGATGTAGTTGGTACTTTATTTAGGTCATTATTCGAATTTCTCAAAATTGACCCTAAGCGGTAAAAAAAACGACGAAAAAACGGCATTTTTCACGAAAACTGAAATTTCGACGAATTCGATTTTAATATTTCACTATAACTCAAGCAATTTTTAAGTTAGAGACTTGAAAATTATTTTGGGTGTTCACATAGCTATTATATATATGTGGTAAAATTTTGGAACCGTTATGTTAATTTTTCTATAAAATATTGTACTTTGAATATTTCGTAAAATTCTCGTTTGTACGTATATAATGTTTGATAAAATTGAAAATTTTAAGTATTTAGGTCTGAAAATTTTACTGAAGTATACTTACTACTTACATATTACTTAACATCATACTAAAATATTATAAAAATCTCATGTCACAATTTTTTTTTATAGATGTTTTAAGTTGATATTTTTAATAAAACGAAAATCTTAGAATCCATACGTATAAATAAATATTCTGAAAACACTTTTACTACCCGAAATAATGCTTCGATTTTCACGAATAGCGAGTTTCAGATGTAAAAGTGGATGTAGATATGGTACTTTATTTAGGTCAATTTTCGAATTTCTCAAAATTGACTATAAGTGGTAGAAAAAACTTCGAAAAAATAACGAAAAAACGGCATTTTTCACGAAAAATGAAATTTTGACGAATTCAATTTCTATATTTCACGATAACTCGGGCAATTTTTAAGATAGAAACTTGAAAAAAATTTTGGTGTTCACATAGCTATTATATATATGTGGTAAAATTTTGGAACCGTTACGTTCATTTTTCTACAAAATATTGGACATTGAATATTTCGTAAAATTCTCGTTTTTACGTATATAATGTTTAATAAAATTGGCCATTTTTGGTATTAGGGTCTGAAAATTTTACTGAAGTATACTTACATATTACTTAACATCATACTAAAATATTATAAAAATCCCAAGTCACAATTTGTTTTTATAGCTGTTTTAATTTGATATTTTTAGTTCAAACGAAAATTATAATCTGACTGAACTTCGTTCAGAATCGTTTTTTTGAATGCAATGGTTTATCATTGCATTCAAATTCTAATTCAAATTTAATGCTATGATTTGCACACCTGTATCCTGTGCGGCAGGAGTATCAGCTCATCTTTTTTTAATGTTAATTTAATTCTATAATCAAGACTTTGAAAAAAATAATTATCTTTATTAAAAAAAAATTAATTAAAACATTAATACCGTTAACAGAATAAATATATAAATAAAGAACATTAAAAAATTGTATAAAAATTATAATAAACATATAATACCTAGGTACTTCTTATCTTATACTTGCTCGATAAAATATCATTTTCAATTGATTAATAATTTTAAAAATGTCTATAGATCAATTATTATTTATTATACGCTTGATAAGAAAAAGAAATTTGTGTCTTAAAAAAAAAAAAAATCATAATTATTATTTCCGAATTCAAACTCAATTACGCATAACTAAAAGAAACCAATATCACATTTATTTTTATGTTTACCAAAAATTGTAATTGTAATATAAAAATTAATTATTATGACAAGACTACTTTTGGAATAAAAATATTCAGCTTTTTTTAAATATGTTAGTTCATAAACTTAATTAATTAAATAATTATTTATGAAGTAATATAATAAGTACCTATGCAACTCTATCTTATAAATAAAAATATTAATATATTATTACTGTTTTAGATTTTATTACTAGTATTT
Organism: Tetraneura akinire; assembly: GCA_021307375.1. Lineage (NCBI taxonomy): Eukaryota > Metazoa > Arthropoda > Insecta > Hemiptera > Aphididae > Tetraneura > Tetraneura akinire. The sequence goes on from JAIUCT010000023.1 coordinate 2,157,925, forward strand.
ATTGCCAGAATTGATTAACCCACAATTTGGAAAACTGTTAGGTACCACCTATAAATTAGTGATACCTATATCTACCTATTAAAGAATCCGACAGAATTTTTATTCAACAACAAATAAAAAATAAAAAATAGTTTAAATACAAAGTAAAATATTATAATAATTACCTATTTAATAAATAATAACTCTGTGCTTGTAATCAGAAATTCAGAATATTATGTGTAATGTGTATTTTTAATTATTACCTAGAGTAAAATCGTAAATTTTAACATTGTAATAGATTGGTATGAAACATAATATTATCAATCATATTTGAATTTGATTCCTTCGTGTTGTTTACATACTAATCACGATTAAAAAAAGGTATATCATCAATCGTGATACTAACTACTAACATAATCCATTTATTATCACAAAATATTGAGCAGCTCACTCTAGCCACCCAACTTCACTGTATTTAGGTATTAAAGTGTTGAATTGTTTATCTTTGAACAAGAAACTTCAATTTTTAAATTATACAACACTCGTACGTTTAATGACAAATCTGCACACTCTCAAGAAATGTGAAAAAAAAAAAACTGCACAGCTATAATTATTATCATGTCTCATATTGGTAAATTTGGTTTGCTTGGTGGCAATTTCAAAAAACCTCCTCAAAGAAAAACTAGGTACGTATACTTATGTACAAACAACATTAATGTAATACACGTTTGGTTTTTCTATTTAGATTAAATCGTTCACTCGATGAGTTGACTCCTATATCTTGGACAAATTATTTCGAACGTAAACGCGTCATCGAGTTTGATGGTAATAAGTTCACCACCTACTTGTCTGGCAATGTAGAATCGGTGCTGGTAGTTTTGCTTCACGGAGGAGGATTTAATGCTCTCACATGGTCTCTTTTTGCTGTAAGCATTCTCAAACATTTTGTTGCATTAACTAGAAAAAACGTTGTTCTTTAATCTTAGTATATAATATTCATTATTAAATTTAATTATATTATATTTTACAATTCAATTTTCTATAGAAACATTTAATAAACCAATGTGAATGCCAAGTTTTAGCAATTGATCTTCGAGGACATGGAAATTCCTTTACTACTGATGATAATGACTTATCGATGACAACTTTTACCAAGTATATAATTTTACTATGCTTTGTTGTATAAATATTTTAAGTTTAAAATTGTTTTTCAGTGATATAATATGTTTATTACGTCAATCATACCCAGACAAAATGCCATCAATAATTTTAATGGGCCATAGTCTTGGAGGTGCTATTGCTGTAAATGTGGCTTCAATGGCCGAATTAGATTTACCTATTATTGGTTTGGTCGTAATAGATGTAGTTGAAGGTTCAGCAATGGAATCATTAGCTAGTATGCAGAGTTTTTTGAGGAGTCGGCCAAAATCATTTAAAAGTTTGAAGGATGCTATTTCATGGGCGTATGTATACTATTATTATTAATATGTTTAACCATTAATAATTAAATTGATTATTCTTAAAAATGTATGTATTTCCTAAATAATTAACACTTTAATGTTAAAATAATAAATATATACTTATTGTATATTAGAAATCAAATTATTTATTTTATTTTCATAAAATTTAATGTTGAAGAAAAAAAATTAATACATAGGATTTTAAATAATTATAATTACTATTAAAAATTTAAAAGGGAAATGAAATATACTAATATAAAAAAATTTTGATTATTTTTTTAATAATTAATGTAAATTAGATTTTATACTTTTAACATATATATATATATATAATAGTAAAAAATAATTTAATACTATTATATATTAGTTTTGAATTTTTGATTATTACATTTTTTTGTTTTTAATAATATTTAACCTAAATAGTACAGTATACATTTCAAATAATGAGTTTTAAGAGAATTTAGAATTAATTATTATTTAATATACACAGGTATATAAGCAATATGAAAATTATAAGTGAAATGAATAAATTATTGTTCTATTAAATATAATTACTAACATATTTATATATTGTTTGCCACCAGAATGGGAAATGGTCATATTAAAAATGAAGAATCTGCTAGAGTATCTATTCCAGGACAAATAAAAAAGTAAGTTATTAACAATATGATAATTGTATTTTATATATTTGTTGATTGCTATTATGAATTTAGTGTGATCACTGATAAACTTTGTACGGATGAACTTGAAGAACCAACCATTGATAGTCCAGTCCTGAGTGAAACACTATATGATCCTCAATATTCATCAATAGATTCTATTAAAGAAGACGAAGAATGTGGCCCGTCACTGTTTTCTGTTAGTAACACAAGTTTCTTCTTGTATTATACAATAGTTAATTTATATATATTCCAGACTGAAAAAGTGAAAGGTGATTATACATGGAGAATTGATTTATGTAAAACAGAAAAACACTGGTCTGGATGGTTTCAAGGTCTTTCAAAAAAATTCTTATCGATACATGCCCAAAAATTATTATTACTAGCCAATATTGATCGTATGGATAAAGATTTAATTGTTGGTCAAATGCAAGGTAACACAATATTGCATGTATTATTACAAGTTACTTGTAAATAATGTAATATAAGTTATGATTTATTAAAATATTGTTCCAAAGATGAATATGAAATAATGAAAACATTATATGTTGATTGTATGATCTGATAATTAGGTAAATTCGAAATGCAAGTTTTAGCAAGAGTCGGACATGCTGTCCAAGAAGATGATCCAGATAAAGTTGCTGATATATTAGCAAATTTCTTGGTACGAAACAAATTTACAACTCCTAAAGGAGATTTTATACGGTATGTTAAATATAATGCAATAATATAAATATGGAATAGTTTTAATCTTTTTATATTTAAAAATTAATTTATACAATTATTGTTGCAGAATTCTTCCTGGCTGTTAATTAAGACCAATCTATACTATTGAGTTCTTTTAATTAATAATACAATATGCTAATTTTAGAGATTAAATACATGATATATATATTTATATTTTTAGTAAAAATGTTTAAAATTAACAAAAAAAAAAAAAAATAATAACAACAATATATTCAAGTACAAAAGCATAAATACTTATAAAAAAAAAAAAAAAAAAAGACTAAAATGTATATAATTGTAATTGTAATGTATAACATTTAAATTATTTATTTTATTATTTATTAACATTAATGATTTATTAAAAAAATAATAAAAAACAATGTATGAAGACTACAATCTACTATTTTTTTATATTATTTACTCATAATAGTTTATTCTTAAGTAATGTTTTGCTAAAATGTATTTGTTTTGCATTTATTTAATTTGATTTAAAAATTATTTAACAAAACTGTTACAATAGTATTATTATAAATAAAGTAAGCAAAAAGTTCTTTATATAGTTAGAGATAAAATTTAATAAAACAATACTTAAATGTAATTTTAATTAATTTGGAGTTTTGATTTCATGTTTCAAACAAATTTTGAATGCATCCCATCCTTCATTTTTTGTATATGACTAAAACATACATTTCATAAATATGTTATGTAGTATTTAATTTCTTCTTTTAAAAATTTAATATAATTGTGTATTAATAAATTATTATAATTTGTCCACGTTGAAGATAATGAAACATTAAAGATAATAAGACAAAGATGATTATTTAATATGTATTAATACCTTGAATCCTCTATTTAGCCGATCTTTCATGATGGCAATGAACTCTCTGTAACTCAATTGACCATCACCATCCTCATCAAAAATAGCAAATACAATGTGCACTAAATGTTTACTTAAACTAGTTCCTGTACATATTTTTACAGCTCTATGAAATTCATCTGAAATGTGGACAATAGAATATACAAATATATTAATGGTTTATGAACAAGCAATCAAGTATTTTTGTTACTTAGTATGAGAAAGCCTTTTGTTTTGTTAATATTTTCCACATATAATGGCTCATTGGTCATAGGCTAAACGTGGATTATTGTGAATTAAATAAATAAATTCAGTTATTTTATGAACATTTTTAACCCTCAATTGTTATCGTTAATTTTGCCACATATACGGTATTGTCAGATCAATTTTAACCCGTTATGCTTTAAACTAATTATATTTATACCATTCACTTTTTCTTTTAAGTATATTTTCAATAAACAAACAAAAATGTTTTTTATTAATTTTTTAATATGTTTTTCAAATATGTATATCAATATTTTCAAAAAAAAAAAAATTAAATTTTTAAATATTATATTGTACATACCAAGTTAAAAATAACAATATTTTTCGTATAAATCAACATTTCATTTATTTAGGTATTATGTACCATTTAAATAAAATTCATAAAGAATAAAGTAAATTTAATTTAATTTGTACATTAATGCACCTCTCTTTTTATGGTGTATAATTAGATTAAAAATTAACAAGAGTTAAGTAAGAGTTGAAATATGAGCAAGTTTATCACCTTTAGATTTTTTGCATATTCTTTCAAATGGATTATCAAATCTAAGTGCCATAAGTAGAAATAATCATCGTCAAAATCTTCCAACCAATTTTAAATTTGATCACTCATTTTGAAAAATATACACGTTAACGGTATCGTTGGGTCAAATATGACCCGATAGAAATTGATAATTTGATAACTCAATAAATACATGTTATCCTCTTAATATTATTAGATTATAATTTTACGATCTTAGAAGAAAGAATACAATGTGAAATAAACCACAGAATATGTTTGGATATTAACGATAAATTAAAATAAAAACACGGGTCAAATATGACCTGACGATACCAGGTGAGGGTTAAAACTGATTAATATTATTTTGACATTTTATTTTTGGGCCTTCTTATACCAAGCTACATATTTATACAAACAAATTGAAAAATTACAAAGTAATAATGCATGCAATCATTCCAAACAAAAATTAGTTAAATATATTCTTATAATACTTATATAATACATGATTTGAAAATAAAATTAACAACTGCAAGTCTGGATGTACAAATTAATTTTGTCATTAAACAAATCAAATATGTACAAAATTGGACTGAAGACTGTAACTTACTATTTAATTTTATATTTTAATTTAATACTAAGCAATTTCTTGCTAATACAATTATTAAAAATTTTACATAAATAGATTAATATTATAATATAAAAATAACTGTTATGGATATTCAAATATTATGTACCTGCCATCATAGGCGTGCGCACAGGGGAGGGTGACCCCCTGCGGACCGTAGCTTTTTTTGTGATTCTAATAATAATGGTATATTTAAGATTAAAATAAAAATTGTATATATTAGGCCATTATTATATTATATTCCTACATATACAAAAACAATAATTATATTAATTAATCAAATTATTGGCGAATAATCTTCAATTTAGCATATTAATACTTAATATAACGGCAAATCGACCTATACAGTTCGCAGATAATCCAGAAAACTGGCTATCTAAAAGGCGCAGGAGGTGCCGGAGACTATAATAGTATAATGGACCATGCGACGTAAAACCGAATATTGAAATGGCAACATCATTTATTGAATTAAATTATTACTTCATAAAATCACAAACTAAAAATATATGTATACAACTGATTATTTATACCTACTAGAAACTAGAAGTTATCTGTATAAAAAATTTTGGTCCAGATATTTTTGATGCAATGCCCTGGGCCCCCTCTGCGAACTAAGCCTGCGCACACCTATGCCTGCCATACAATTGACTACACCAGAGAACAATGTGTATTATGTTAAATATAAATATTAGTAATATCAATATTATGGTTTTGAAAGTATGTTAAATTGAAAAATAAAATTGTAAAATTATATAAAAGAAATAGTGTAAAAATTTTATAATTAAATCAATATAATAATAAGCTCTATTTTTTAATATTTATCATATTAAGATATTTAAATAAGTTATTAAGAAATATAAATTTTATTTTTGATTAATTTTATAATTTCTATTGCAATTATAACATATTATTGGTATAATTAATCCGGTTTTTATTGATAATTTTTTAATTTTAAGATCATTATAATATAATTGATTTGTATTTTAAAGTATACATAAAAATACTGATACATTTATACCTTTTGATATTGGATGATCTGCAAGTGTATACATTCTCATAGCAATAGTAAAATCCTCTAAATTATTTAAAAACTGACAAAATACTTTGAATTCTTCAAAAGAGATACCAGGTGGTATACCTTTATCCATTTTGATTCTTTCTAATAGTCGATCCAGATATGTATCACATCTATAAATAAATTTAATATATTATAAAAATATTAAATAAAATAATATAGGTATATAAATAAAATTAATAATTTACAAATCTGTGTCTAAGTGAGTGTATCTCAATAATATTTTAGCAAAATCCATTTCACTTATGGTGTTTCCTCCTTTGGCAAATTGTTGAAATTCCATTTCAAGTACTTCTGTTTGTAAATTTTCCATAAAACTAAAAAAAAAGAAGTTAAAATAATCTACATTAAAACTAATCTTTTATTGATGAAGTATTAACTTGTGGATAATATATTTAAATAAATCTATTTATTATTTTATTATTCTATAAGTTAAAAATTAATTTAAAAAAAATAAATAAATTAGTATTTTGTTAATTTCTAATGAATAAATTACACTTCAAACATAATTTTATTTAGTACACAATATTGATGTTTTATGGTTTTATAATATATTCTTTATTTTAAATTTATTTACAACTAAACATTAAATTTCTTAATTATGACAAAATTAATTTAATAACAAAATTAATCAAATTATACACATAATGAATTTACAATTAAGGCTTCCTAAAGAAGTTTGTAGTGAATTTCCTGATAAACTAGTATTATATGTATATACATTTTTAAAAATAATATTTTCTTAGGCACTACTAAAAATAAGTATTAACAATAACAGAGAATAAACTTAATATATAGAAATATTGTATATTTTATTAAATTTTATTAAGAACACATAAAACATATTACCAGTTACACTAATAATTGATGAAAATGATACAATATTATGAGCTAGGATATTTGTGGGTGTTCCACCTCCGAAATTAAGAATGACAAATATAATACCTAAACTTAAGAGTAGATCAAATTTTTATTGCATGAAACAAAAGTGTAATATGATTAATGGATTTATTTTGCTATTTATGGAATAACTTATCAATTAAAATTATTTGATATATTTTTCAAACCCCTACTTAAATTTTTTTCTACTTTTTCCCTGTATTTAACATTTATATAACTAAATTTTGGATAGTTTAAATAACTACTAGATAGTAGTTGAAGGTGTTAAAATAAAATTACTTACTTAAAATATTCAAAAAGAAAAGAAATTATATGATTTGAAGTTTTAAAATTCAGTTACAAATATTTGTAAAACATTATACATTTTAAATAATGGGGTTAAATAATTTGGTTCTTAAAATTATGGTAAATGATGATTTTGTAAATTTATATTTGAAAAATTAAGAATATATTGTATAATTTAGTGTAATTTATCATTACATTTGAATATTGTTTTATATTTTTGGTGCAAATGATATAGAAGACTCAATAATGAATATAAAACAACACAGAAGTTATCTTGGTACCTATATTTTTAAATTTAATTATAACCTTTTACATAAAATGCATAATTATTGAGTATTACTATTTTATGTAAAATTTATTATAGACTAATTTTTCCACTACGTATTCTTTGGTTTTTTTAAATTAAATTTCTATTAATTCCTATTAAAAGTATCAATGATCTTCTTATATATTTTTTTATTGTTACTTATTATAAAATATAAAACATAATGTAAAAAATAAATAATTACTTTCTGAAGTCTTCATATAATAAAACATTATCTCCTTTTTTACCAAAAAAGTGAACAATTAATGTAGTGTCAACCAAATGTTTTTTTTGTAAGCCTTGGGCATCATCAACAAAGTCATCTATACCAATTTTCTTTGTATCAATTTTATCTGCTTCTACACCATGTTTATCTTTCCAAGATTGACTAAAGATTTTTTCCATCTAAAGAATTAACATAAAACATACTTAAATTAAATCATAGTTTTTAAATATTTTAATTTTTTAATGATTTGTCTATAAAAAAACTATTAATTAAAGCATACACACAAACAAAATGTACACTATACACATATGAAGCAAAGCAAATAAATGCAGAAAACAATTTTAACCGACCAAATCATCAGCAGCGCGATTAATGATATTTGATTCCATGTTTGGCACCTGTTGAATGATTGTGTCTTGTTTCATAGGTAATTGAGACAACTGTAATATCATATTGAAATAACAAAAGCCTTATCCAGTTTTTTAAGTAACTTAACTTTTTACCCATACATTTCTTTTTATTTCCATTTCCATTTCTATTACTATTTATTTTTATTTTGGATAATAGGGTAGATATTTATTATGTATATTAAATATATTTTTATCATCATATTCAATTTGTTGAACACACAGATAAATGTATATATATATATTATGAAATATAAACAAATTCAATTAGTTTATGACAGTATTGTCAGTATTATTTGATAGGTATAAAAATAAAATATAACGAATCGAGTATAAATGAATAAATTTGAATAAATACTAAAGTATTGAAAGAAAATTTAAGTATCCAAAATTAAGAAATAATGTTCTATTTGTTGATAATAATTTTTACTAAGTTACCTAAATAATTAATAAGTCTTATCACAATTTAATTTATAGTACGTAAAAATGAAAGTATTCAAATAACACATTATTCTATTTAACTTTTTTTTTCAAATATGTAAGTATAGATATGCAATTATTATATGAAAATAATATAACATAATTTATAATTATGTTATAAGAAATATATATTATATTTGTACGAGTATGCATAAAGCAAAATATAGAAACATTTGATTTTAAACATACTGGGGCACAATTACAGTGAACAATTTGGGACAGCTGAAACTCAGATAAAATTATATTAATTATTGTAATAAATTGAAAACATTAATGTTATATTTAAAAAAAAAAATTGGTGGTACTAATTTGAAAACTGAATATGTTAAGTACTTAGTACTTATGATCTTAATTATTATATTATCTATGTAAATATATAATAAGAATAACAATTGATATATCTACAAACCAGTGACATGCCCAGAGGGGATAATAAGGGTTCAAACCCATCCCATTGAATCAAGGAAATTAAATTTTATATTTTATAAAAATAACCAAAATAAATTTAAACATTGACAAAATGTGTTCATCATCATTAGAATTTAGCATGTGACAAAAATCCAATTATAATTAATAATAAATAACTAAGAATGAAATTGTTGATGTTAATAATATTATATCTTAAAACAATTACCGTAATATACTGTGATGATAATGTACCATGTTACAGACTTGGCATGATAATTTTTAATATCAAAATGTTGTTTCAAAACATTATTAATTTTACAATTTTATATTTATATTTTAATTTGTACATAATAAAATAATATTATTTAGACTTGATTTGAACATTTTTATTTTTGACTCCCTCCCATATTATCCCTGGGCACGTCACTGCTACAAAGTATAACTCAACATAATATGTAAGTAATGTAAATTAAATTAATTAAAAATTTGATATTTTATAATTCACATATAAATAACTTTTTTTCATTAGGAATATACCTAGTACTTATATAATAAAAATAGTGAGTTTTTTTTTTTTGTAGAATAATGAAAGCAATTTTTTAATGGTAAACAATATTTTATATCAAATAAAATTTACATTTTAATATATACAAATAAATGAATAAAATTATATCGTATAACAGCCAATATTATACATAAGAGTTGCATAATATGTAAGATGTAACATACTTACATCCAAATTCAATGACCAACATCAAATATGATAATATTATATTTCAAAATAATTATATGACATTAATATGTCCGTAATATAAATTATAAATAAAGAATCTTTAAATTTCTATTATACCCTATTATCCATAAATTTGAACACATAAAAGTTCAAGATTGTAATAAAAAATAGCTATAATTAACTCACTCACAATTTCTTTAGCATGTTTATTAAGATCTATTCTGAAACCTGGTTTTCCAGCTAGAAGCCGTGTTATCTGATAAAACATAAAATAAATAATAAAATAAAAGTAAAGTGAAAAGTTAGAACAAAATTAAAGTCTCATCATTAGTTTTTTTTTTTATATATATAAACGATATAAATATTAAATTTATCAACCAACATTAAAAACTCTTTTGATAAATGAATGTTAATAAAATAAATAAATTTAAATTCTTTCAATAATCCTACACAATAAATTAATATAAATTACACTTAACTTAGATTTAGTTGTTATGCTTGTAGAAAATAGATATGCTGAAAGATCTTAGACTGATATAATATGAATACACAGAAATTACAATGTAAATGGTTGAGAAATAAAGGTGTGAAATTGAGGTATTGTACTCATTTAAATATGAATATTATTTAAATTTCTAAAAAGGTAAAACAATCATGATGGTAATTGGTAAAAATAAAATTATGTATATTCAATACATGCAAAATAGAAAATTTGAAACCCACTAAAATCTAGGAAAAGTGATTATAATCATAATTTTAAAATGTTTTGGCATATATGAACAGTGAATCATGCAGGTTGTATAACTATACCAATGTGTTCAAAATACAGCAAAACAATTACTCAGTAATTCAATTTTTGTGAAAATATTGATATCAATACTTATTAAATATTTGTACTACTGTATTTTCAAAAATAAAATGAATGATTACTACAGTACTATATAATAGTAATAATAAAAATGTGACTATGTTAGATACAATAATTTAATTCTTACCACCAGAAATTCATTTTTGTCTACTCTATGGTTACCATCCGTATCAAACATATTAAATGCTATACGAAATCCACTCTGTGGTTCTGTAATTCAAAAGATTTATGATTTAACATTAAAAATATCTTTAATATAATAACATGTTTCTTACTGGTTAACACAGACAATAAAAACAAGTATTCTGTATAAGAGATAATTCCTTTATCTCTAAGAGAACGGAAAAGTTGTGAAGAGCCTTTCTTTATTCCAGGCACTTTGTTTTGAATTGCTTCCAAATCCTTGTCTGTCATCATGTGTCTCTTCAATCTTACTATACAATAAAAATAACATTTATTAATTATGCAATTCAAGCTAACATTTTATAGTGTAGATTAGGAAATAGACCAATATAATATTATATACTTTAATCTTTTAAAAATTAAAAATTAAAAAAAAAATTATGTGTATATATATATATCATAGAAGAAGCTCCAGGACATGCTAAGTATATCTAAACACATCACAATAATTGACTGTTATTAAATATAATTAGAGGGGGCAAATTAATAAATTATTATTAAATCTTAAATTTCAAAGTTTAGATAATATTAATTACCTATTAATTAAAGATTCTACCCAATTTGTATTTTGTATACTTACCATGAAACTAAATGATATAAAATTGAAATAAATAAATACACACGGAGTTATAAATAAATATTAAAATTGTATCCAATAAACCTTAAAGTATAAATAAAGTATAAGTGTTTGATTTTAATAACATTAAACATTTATACCATATTTTATTATAAAATAAAATAAATGTTTATACCTCTAGGTTGTTCATCGACAAATGATTCTAAAAAGTCTTGTGGAGTCATATAAAGTTGTCCATGGTATTCAACTGATGCAAACTTAATAAAACGCTTCTCACGTGATGTTAAGTGTAAACCGCTTAGATATTCATCATCTTCTCTCTAAAAATATAAATATAACATAGGTACGTAGAATATGTTAATTATACAATATAATATTTTGGATGCATTATATAAAAGTATTTACATAATTTGTTTGTTAAAATTTACATTTTTACTTATATTATAAATTATCTATTTCATTCAAATAATTAATAATTATTATACTACTAAATGAAATACATAATATGTATAAACATGTTTCATAATATTGTCTGATTTATTAATTAATTTCAATTAAAATGCATGTTACGTTTGAATTAAAAGTTCATAATTATTTATACATTGTTATTAGAGATGCATGAATGCATGATATCAATAATTGCCATTTTAAACAATAATAATTAATTTCCTTTGAATTTGAATTTTCTAGGTATTATTATATTATAATTATAGTGTATTATATATTAATATTCCATAAATATTATTATTCAATTATTTATTGGTACCAATTTAATATTAATTTCGAATAGTCTACTATGGAAAAGTAAAAACGTATCTAAGTAGTCATCATTTTGACATCTGTCAAAATTATGAACAATTACTTACTACAATATTAAAATATGTTGGAAAGTATTTTTCAAATTATCCATATGAATTAATATAAAAACAAAATTGATTGATAATTTCTTTTTTTTATATAATACGTTGTTCACTGGGTTTTTATTATTTCCCACACGTGTGTCATTCAAAATATTTGTCGTTGAAACATGTCAAATTCTAAAAGTCTAGACCATTCTGATTATTAATTATATTCTGTATACATTTCAAGACGACTAGGTATCACGTGAGGAGGAAAAAAATAAGTGAGCAATAAATAGTATAGTAGACAGTTTAAAACTTATACTTATTGATAAGATAAGAATAATATTAAGGGTGTATAAATTGTCAGAAGACTATAATTTAAATTAAATACTTTTACCATTTTGTATTTAAAAATATAGCTTGGCGATTGATTGAACAATCGATCATGGTGTCTAAACGTAAGTGATATTTGTTTTCACATGACTATGATCTTGGAAATAAATCTAAATGGGCTGTTAAAATAAAAGCTATCGTGGAGACATCAGAGATCAGACTATAAAAGATAATAACAAAGGGATATTTTTATTGTTTATAAATACAAACCATTATATAAGAATACTAAATGAATGGTGATTGTAGTAATCATTGAATATTTACGATCTTACGAATTTTTAGATAGTATCGGAGAAAAGATTTGCATAATATCGTATACTTACGACATATAATACCCAATGTACTATGTTTGCTTGGTTTATGTAATATGTGGAATAAATATAAACGTAACTACTCGTATATGAGTTTTTTTTGTAGTTAAAGATATAAAGTTTAAACTTAAAAGGTAGGTACTTCGGTCTACTATTTATCAACTTTAGTTTTCGTCTACTTTATAAAACTCTGTGCACCTAATTATATATACAACGAAAATTAAAATTAAATCAACATTATACTCATATATTTTTGGTGTAAGGTTATTTCCGTTCACCCGACAAAAATATAGTGAAAACACAGTCGTGTAGACTTGTAGAAGTAGAACAAATATTAAATATAAAAAATAAAGACATAAAAGTTATTGATGTTCTTTAATGACTCGTGAATCTATTTCATAAAATATTATCTCATAAAGAAGTTATAATATACATTTAAAATTGTTATTATTATAAATTTATAACTTCATAATAACTTTAAATGATTGAATACAACACGAGAAAAATACATTTTTACAATGCTAAAATTAAAATACCTACTTAATACCTACATAATATCTAATATCTAAATACTATATACTAATGGATTGTTATAATAATGATAAATAAATATGAATAAGTATACTAATTAGTAATTAATTAACCAATTAGCACTAAATACCTAATAATATTCTAATAAGTATTAAATTTATTTCATCAAATATAATATATTATATATTGTATATAGGTACTATAAAAAGGAATATCAATGATTATTCTTATTTTTAATATATTATAATCACTAGGGCAGAGGACTTGTAGCTCTAAAAAAAGGCGAAATATGCAAGCACTTATGCACTTAAAAACTCTAAAATATGCACTTAAAACCTCTAGAATATGCACTTAAAAACTCTAAAATATGCACTTTTTTTATGATATTAAAATTGTATTATATAGATTAATTATAAAAAATATTTAAAATATGAAACATTACAAATACTAACTAAATTTAATTATACATTTTATTTGCTATACTATTATTAGTCCACGACCAATAACACATGAATAAAAACGTAATCTTAATGAAACTTTCAAAATTTTTTAACTTAATTTTATTGAAATGTATGTATATAAATTACGTGTTATTAATTCATTCTTCTGACCCTAAAAAAAATTACCAATATGTTGGAATTTTTTTTTAAAAAACCTACGGACGAAGTAAATAATATTTTCACCTTGAAAATTGCATTGAATAACTAAATGTTTTTTCAAATTTTCATTTTACATATTTTTATATTTATTTTTATAAATTGTTCAAAATATTTCCCCAAAAACCATATATAAGTTAAATATGTCTCAAAAACCGAAAAATGTCTAAATATGCAAAAATATGCACCATAAAATTACAGATTTGGCTTTGTCGTAACATGAAACATTTTTCTATATAGTTGGCCTTTTTTTTACGGCTGTGCAAAACAAATATGCAAATGCTATAAGTCCTCTGCCCTAATAATCACTATTAAATCAATTTATTATTAGAATATTTTTTAAACTTCGAGCGAAGGGATGTATTATTTTTATAATGTGCTGCTTTTTTGATATATTTATCTTTATATAAAGATACTTTTTCATTTTTCAACTAAAGATAACGACAATGGTCCGATTAGTGATTACCATTCGAATAGGGAATGCTTTCGTCCTTTCGATAGAGAATAACATTTAGTACTTTTTTAGTTGGTACTATAGTTAACTTTGTTATTATTTGATAATTAATTAAGTAATAACTAATTAGTAATAATTTATAATTTATAAAAAATTAAAATATAAAAGATTAACTTAGAAATTGTGTATAAAGTTTTAATATAGATTATAGGTATAAGGTATTATATACCATGAAATTAATTTTATTACAAAATAAAATTAAGATAAAAAATCTTAAATAAACTTTACTTTAAACTCACTTTTTTTATTTACGAGTTAGGGCGGAATAGTTACATTTTTTATAATATGTATGGATTCAGTACTCGTAAGTAGGCTTAAGCATTATACAAGATGACAAGGGATAAACTGGATAAGTTTAGATAATATCAGTGTTATAAATGGCCGGTTAGTGTGGACACCACAGGGTATTTTTGTCGGCAGTACACTATTGTTATTTGTTTTTTTATCGATACATGTATACTATATATATATATATAAAAATACTATACTCACGATGCATACTAACTGATTATTTAAATTCTTATCATCTTTTTTTTTTTTTAATCAATAATTTTAAAACTGACTGTAGGTACCTGTAAGATGTAGGCCAAATTTATATAGGCGTTACTAGGGGAAAAATTACAGAATTCAGAAAGATTTATTATTTATTAAATCAATTAATAATACTAGGGACTAGGTAGTATATAATAAAATGTAATAGCATATAATTTTTAGTAAAATGCAAATTATAATGTTAAACTATAATTAAGCTGTTTGCCAATACGTAAATAATAAGTATTATATTACACTCATGTGATTTTTCGGTTATTAACGCCACCATTATTTATAGTTTCAAATGTGTCTTTTCATTTTAGTCAATATCTTCAAATGAATCAATTTATATATTATTATATATGTGTATATTTATATATACGAGTAAATATGAATCTAACGAACCATGATTATTCTGGGTTCATTTTTTATATAATTTTTGTATTTTAAACTTGCTTAAAATATATATCAATAGGTATATCATGCAATAGTTAATTTGATTGCAAGTACGTAGAAGGTAGAATTTTAAATAATAGCGTACCTACGTATAAATTATATTCGTATTTTATTAGAATATATTGGATCCAATCTATAACTTTTTAGTAATCTTAGTTGTTACAATCATAATATTATTATTACAATATTACGGATTATAATTTTAAATTAACTTCATAGGAGCAACTAAATTAACAATTTTTAGGGTTTCGAAGACCCAATTAATTATATTTATAATTAAATAATTTATTAACAAGTACGCCTATTAAAGTATTATAATTTTTGGGGGTGCTAAGCATTTAGTTGCTTAGTTGCGCAAATGATTAACTTTAACATTTTTAACACGAGTTCTTTATTTTAATATAGATAACGAAGAAGGCGGTAGATTGATATAATTTATAGGTATATTTCATTATTTTTTATATTTTTAATATTTGTTTACAAGAGCAAATAAAAATAAAAATATTATCAAAAATGTACTGGTAAATCATAAACTAATTTCTGCATATTGTATATTAGACACATGTTGGTACTTCGGTAGAATAGTAGACCGAAATTTCTGCATACTATAATTTATAGTACACTAAGTTTCTTATACTTATTATTTTTAAAAAATATAGTTACTTCAACCTATATATTTTTAAATGAATTCAATAAAAAAAGGAGTTTCTTATCATTACCAATATATGATTCGTAATATGTTAAAAAATAAGAATACAAAAAAAAAGACTAAAATAAAAATAAATGTTTAATAATGACTATCTATAATATTATTATTACTTAAAAAACGAAATCAAAAACAACAAAACACGCAATAACAATTAACATTATATATGTATACTTATTACCTATTTATTAAATTACAATAATTTCGAGGTAACATCAAGTAACAAGATATACCTACCATCAGCAATTAGAAATAAATTGACATACGAGTACAATATGTCAATATGCATAATATACCTATAGTGGACATACAAATACAATTATTGATAAATTACATTTAATTTTTATTAAATTTGTTGGACTGTTTGTCAGTTTAAATGTGCAAAACATGCAAATGTATCCAATGTGTATTAGTATTATCAACATTCACATTTTTTTAATTTTGTTCTTGCACAAATAAAATCACTCATTATAAGACAATAAACATGCAAGTACACCTATTTGTAATTATGTGAACTCTGGCATATGTCACTCTAGTTACTATAGTATCACACGCTTATATTTCTTATATGTTATTATTTTTATCAGAAATCTTCAACTCAATATGTTATGTAAAAACGAAATGTAATGAATAATAATAACCATATTATATAGCTCGATTACACATCAATT
Organism: Tetraneura akinire; assembly: GCA_021307375.1. Taxonomy (NCBI): domain Eukaryota; kingdom Metazoa; phylum Arthropoda; class Insecta; order Hemiptera; family Aphididae; genus Tetraneura; species Tetraneura akinire. The sequence goes on from JAIUCT010000023.1 coordinate 2,175,050, forward strand.
GGATAATAAATATATCATCACTTTAATTAATAAAAATTCTATTAATATATATAAATATATATTGGAGGAGAAATGTCCAAATATTAAATTGTGAGCCAATTGTAGGTATAGTAATACAGGAGATTAAAATCTAATAACTGAAATAATCTGATGGATTCTTGATACATTAACTAAGTAACCTAGAAGATATTTGCTAAGCAATGATTATAAGAATATTTGCCATTTAATTTAAAATTAAATTAATTACTTGATATATTTATTCCATGAAGATTAAAACTAGTTTTAATCTTCATGATTTATTCCTTAATATAATAAGGAATACATGGATTGTTAAAATAATGTCATAATAATATCTGTAACCTGTTACATCAAATGTTTTTTTATCTAAATTAGTTCTTGAAAAGTTATATTATACTTGCATAGGTAATCATTAAGTTTCATTCAATACTCAATTGAAATGCTTTAGTTAAAATTAATTGAAATGGTAGTTACAGTTAAACAAAAATATAATAAAACTGTAGTGACTACCTACTCTACCTAGCCTATCTTAATGTTTATTTAATAGTAGGTACCTATTTAATAACAATATTCCTAATTTCATTAGATCATTAATATGTTATGCCTACTAATAAATAATATGAAAATATTCATTTATATTACAATTAAACAATATTTATGTACACATGTAAAATTAACTAATATAATTTATTTTAATTAATTTTTTTAATTAGTTATTTCATTACATATTTAGATAGGTATCTACATAATAAGTAACTCAATAAAATAAATATGGGTAATATATCTATATATTTCAATTTTTTGAATTTACTTACTTTTTTTTTTGAGTGTGCATACACATCAAAGTCGGATATTAACCCATATGCTATAATACTTATAATTCCTGTCCCTGCGATCCTAGCAATTCTTGAATACTGTTGTAATTGTTGAGAAACTGTTGAAAATTGACGACCAATTGGGATACTGTTGGTTTTACGCAATTTTGTTAACTTTATACTATATTTTAACACTTTGGAAGAAATCATGGCCAATTATTTTTATATAATATATAACTTTTTAACTATTTTAATTTAAAAAATTAACACACTTTGCAAGCATTTTGTATAATAACTATTAAATTGCAGTCTAATACCATAGACTTTCGATAGAAACTTATACGTTTATGTTTAAATTTGAGTACAAAATTTGAGTTTAATAAAAAATTGAAATTAAAGAAATCAAAAATATTAATATTATTGATAATAATTCATCTGATATTAAACGGCTGATATAGAACATGACTTGTTCCTTTCTTTCAAGAATTACTAGATGGCGGTAGTAAGACTATAGTAAACTCAAAATAAAATTTACCTACTATTAAATTATACTCATGAGTAAAAAACTAGAGTAACTAGTAAGAGTAAGGAGTAACTATAGGTCTATAGTTATTAAGTTTAAATTTTAAAAAACACAAACAATTTAAAATAATTTTTCATAATAAAAGTGTATACGAAAAAATACAATATTTTATTTTACCTGATTAATACAGTAATAAACTAATATACATGTTAGGTTTCTTTGATTACTTTTTCCCTTTATTTTATGCCCAAAACTTTTAGTGAATTATTACTCTTGACTTAGACTTCCTAGTTCCTAATGGCTAATACTAATACATTCTAATGTTTATAACAATTATAACTGCTTTATTCCCTAATTTATCGCTTACAACTTTACATCATATTAGTATATTAGGTATATCTACGTTCTGCCTTCTGCACAACAACATCTCAATTTTCCTATACCTAATTCATCATTTTGGAAATACATGATTTAGATATTTTGTTTTTTCCTTGTCGATTCTTTTCTAATACGTAAATACCTGATGGTTAAAATGTATACTTAAATAGTTAAATGTAATGAAATTTAATACGATTGATATATTATTTGACAATAAACAATAATATCTGCAACCTTACATTTTTTTTATAACCTACTGTAAATATATTATAATGTTATGTTTTACAAAAATATTATGTTTATTTACATTAACCCGTTTTAACATATTGTAAATATAATCACGGTCCGAGGGTCGAATTAAGGCATTTTGTGTCACGGGGCATATGTATGTTTAAACCTTCCTATAATTCAGAATTTATTTTTATAAATATAAAATATGAAATTAATATTTTACTATAATTTGGTATTTATTAATATTATTCTTTAATAATGTTTTATCATTATTACCAATCGCCTTTCATTCAATTTTTTTTTAATTTTGCAATTATTGCATGTAGGTACTTAATTCTTATTTATTTGTAATCGTAGTTTTATTTTCTCTAAATAGAGCATTTTTAACAAATTTGCGCCAGGGCCCCAGGGTGCAAATTCTCCCTCTGCCTTTTTTAATCCGGCTATGTATATAATGCAATAGGGGATTTTTAGTACCTAGGTATTTATTCGTTTACTAGATATTTTATAATATTTGGTATAATCTGTGTAGACCGCGGTCTATACCGTGGTACGTAAATAGCAGGGGATCCCAACCACTTTAATATCTAGTACCACCAGACACTATTTTAATTATTACGTCTTTGTTATTTGTAAGTAAACAAGTACAATTTATTGTTAAATGATGTCTTTATATAAGAACACCAATAAATAAAAATATATTAGGTATATTGGCTAATGTCTAAGCATCGCTGACCTAAATTTTATAAAAGTTATGTGTTATGTCTTGTTTGCATATCTAATAAAATTGTTATTCTGTACTTGTTTTAATGATTATTAAATTTTCTATCGACCAACCAATACAATTCGAAATTAATTTTAAATTTTATATTTTAATATAAGACATTAGACTACATAATTATTAATAGAATTTCGTAGTGAATGTTTAACAAATATGTAAAAGACAAAATCGAATCATACTTTTACAATAGTGTCAATAGTGACGCAAATCTACCTACATATAACATATTATTGATATTGTTTGTAGTATTGTTGTAAGTAGGTAAGTACAATTATTTATTATTATAATTTTTATTTAATTATATTAACATAATATAATATAATATAATACCGATAAAATTAATAGGATTATATTAAATAATAAATTTGGTATCTTATAGGTTATAGGTGTATGTGTATTAGAAAATATAAATCATTAATGTGTATATTATATATTAAAATATAATTTTTAAAAGTGCATGCTGCATAGCTAATACGTCTATAAAACTTTCTATTTTCATCATATAGTTAAATTTGTTTAAAATTATTAATTGGGACAAATACAGAGTATCTTGTAATTCATAATATTGTAAGAAACTAAGAAGGCAATTTAATAAGTTGAATCCATTGCACATTTAACTAATTGATAAAATACGAGTATAATAGAATAAAATTATATTTAATGATTTATCTTGGAAAATTGTTATTAAAAATATTTTTTAATGAATATATTATATTAAAAAAGTTTGTGTACGTGCAAGTGCAATAGAGTAACCTTGACGTAATTCTCGTATTTTAGCAATATGGTAATAAAATTTTTACTTATGATGACGTAATAGGTAAAACGGCAAATTTAGTAAATGGCGCATAATAATAATATAATCGGCAATGCTCTATCGATAGAGTTATCCATTACTAACCTTATCTGTAATTGTTAATTCGAATTACTATCAATCATTTCATTGATAGATAAATCATTGTTTTAATACCTAGGTATATGATTTACATTTTACAATAATTATTTGTGCAATTAAATATTATAATAGTATAAAGTATTACGTTCACTTTGTGTGTTGTGAGTTGTGACTAGGTATTATATTATATAATATATAAATAAATATAAAATTAATAAAAGTTATCAAATAAAAATTTAAAGGAATAATTGTTATATTATAAAGATTTAATGAGATTTGTCTTCTTAAAATAAATACGAGTAGGTACGTATGTATCATATTTTATAATACGCCGATTTATCAATTGTATTACGACGAAATAAGTTTGGATTACGAGTAATTCTATTAAATTCTATTATTGATTTAAATATATAATGTTACTTTTATGTATTTATCTATTTATTTTAAAGTAGATACATCATCATCATTTATGGTTATTATTGGTAAAAGAAAGTTGTTGTATAAATTTATGTCTTATAATAACTGAATCGCTAACTGCAGAAAGGGGACAAGTCCATTTTTATCAATTTTGATTTTATTATCATTTTACATTAAGCCCGCGTAAATACATCGTTTACTGCAGATAGGAGTCAAATCCGATTATCAAAACAATAAATAATATTTATGCATGGCATATCAAAATATAATTGTGGTTGATCTTGATTATAATATATACCTATAGACATTTAATTTATGAAAATACCTATATTATATAATATTTTCATACATAAAAGATTACAATTTTTAAAATCATAGTTTAAAAAGGAAAGCTGATACTGCTATGGAAGGGATATAGGTGTAACGTGTAAAGAGGATAGCGTTGAATTTTGATTAAAATTTAAATACAAAGATAAATTATTATATTCGAAAAAAACAATTTTGAACAAAGTTCTTACAAATATTTATTACATTTTTTACATTTATATTAAAATTTTTTAATGCATTTAGATTTCAACATAAGAGTGCCAAAAGTTTATTACACATGTGATATGTAAATATATAGGAACATCCAATAAAATTTGAATGTCTTTAAGTTCAATATAAATGCCTATAAAATTTCTAAATGAGTCCATTAAATGCACATATCTGACCGAACTTCACTCAAAATCCTCCTCTTTTTTTTTTTTTTTGTTTTTAATCAAAATTTAACACTATCCTCTTTACACATTACACCTGTATCCCTTCCATAGCAGTATCAGCTTTCATTTTTAAACTATGATTTTAAAAATTGTATTTTTACACCTGTATTCCTTACACATCATTATCAGCTCATATTTTTAAACTTTATAGAGCTAAATTTGTAATTGTAATATTCACAATAATTTGGAACTGAATTAAGCAATATGTATTTGAGCTTCAATAAAATTATTTAATTTTTTAATTTTTTTTTTTAATAAATATTATAAAAATATTGAGAAATAATCTCGTAAGAATATGGATGCTTAGATTTTCGACCACACTAAAAATATTGACTTTAATGTGATTATACTACAATAAAATTTTCAGTCCTTAAAACCCAAAATTGACAATTTTATCAAACATAATATTATAATAGTACATAAAAACGAGAATTTTAGTAAATATTCAAAGTTCTATATTTTCTCAAAAATTAATGTAACATATATAAATATTTATCATGTATAATATTATATAGTATACCTATATGAACATGTAACAAAATTTTCAAGTTTCTATGTTCAATATTACATTATTACAATAATACATTATTATATTATAAATAGTAAAATATTGAAATCGATTTCTTCAAAATTATAGTTTTCGTGAAAAATGCCATATTTTCGTCATTTTTTGGTAGTTTTCCCTATGGGATAAATTCAATTTTTAGAAATTCGAAAAATAACCTGAATAAAGTACCAACAATATACACTTTTCTACCGGAAACATATGCGATTCGTGAAAATTGGGGCATTATCTGGTTGAAAAAGTGTCTACTCTATAGGCATAAAAAAAAAAAAAAAAAAGATAAATAAAAAAGACACATATTATAAAACCAATACATTCTTCGTTATGCTCAGAATCTAAAATTGAATTTCTTTTTAAGATTACTAATGAAAGCAGATTTTTTTAAATGGGCATTTTATTATTTCAATGTCGGGTATATTTGCTATAATTATTATTACGAACAATGATAATTATTTTTTTAAATAGTATCATAATTTGGTTCTATATTTTATTCCTACATCCTAAAAATAAAGTAATACCGATGTTAAATTTAATTTTATAAGTTCTATAATTCATAATAATCATAATCATAATTATTATTAAGTTAATCGAGTAAAATGATATGTAATATTTGATGATTTGTAATACGATATTAGTAGGTATATATTATATTACTAAAATACTAACACGTGTCTTATCTACTCTCTAATAGTTCTTATAGATGCAAGTACTAATTATTATATGTTATTTAAATACAGAGGTCGTTATATACGTATGCATACTTTGCATATATTAACAATTCCCATATTATTCTATAGAAATAATATTATAAGAAAAATATTGAATTTTCTTTATAATTAAATAAATGTTTAATTGACATTTTGTTTTATTATTCAAATACAGGTACATACCTAATTTATATAATGTTAGATTTTATAGATATATTATATAATGTAAAATGTTCAAATTAAATAGGTATATTATTTATATTTTGATGTATCACAAAACTCACATAAATTATAAATATCAATAGGTATATCATATAGATATAATATGTATATTGGTTATTGATTATTGGCTATCGCAAACTTGTGTATTATTCAATTCAACTTGGGTATAATGGTATATATTATGTTGTATAATATAAGTATTATGTTATAATTATAAGTATTATAATATATGGTTAGTCCTAAACGTTTCCTAAATATTCGTTGAATTAAAATAATTTAATAATATTATAAACTTTGATTGAATTGACGTGATTTCATAAAGAATAGGTACCTAATAACAATTACAAATTAAGTGAGAATCTTAGACGGAACGGAATAATTCAGTTTTATTTGCGTACGTGATTAGTGACATGTGTGCGAAATTTTTTCTCTGACATTCACGTCCGTCAGTTGAACGTGCGGTGGTCAAACGCCATCGGCAGACCATGTTTCGACGTCACAATAATTTCGCAGACCCGCGCGACGGTATTATAATATTTATATATTATAGTATTATACCATCACAGACGCCGCCGCTTCGCATCAGTTTTCGTCGTAACTCGTAATGTTATATTAATATAATAAAAACGCAAAATCATTGATCGTGAATAATACCCCCCCCCCCCATATGGATATTCTAAAATCTAAACGGTTATTTTCCATCGTTGTCACAATCATAATATTTGCAATTGCCAATACCGAATTATGATTGTGTACATTCCTCCGAGATAACTACCATTACCACCTATGTATTGTACTTTACATATTTTGTCATTCGCCGACTCACCTACGACCTACATAATAATTTGTATTACAAGTACACTATTGCTATATTCTATATAATATTATAGTATATACGAGTATTTGTACGAGATTTAATGTTGTTACTTATTATTAATTACAAAACCATAAACGTGTGTTATTTGAGTGTTTCCTTAGACAATATTTTATTTCATATGTATAGTTATATTTTATATACTTTTATAAATGACGTGTCACAAGTTTTCATATCGTATTAAAACGAAGGCCTGTATGCGGATATGATACCAGAATATTATAAAAATTTACTATAATAATGTAACGTGTGCACATGTGTACCTATAATATTATAGTATACGTTTTCAAAATTTATCATTAATTTGATTAATGGTCTATAATATAATAAACGAATTTTGTTGAAATGTATATATGTTATATGTATAAACTTATTAGTTGGGTATGGTTATTGTTTTATTTGAACTTGAGTTTTTACATAGGTATTTTAAATTTTAGTTTAGACAAAAATTATGTATTATATATCTAAATAATAGAAAGACAGTAGTAAAAATATCTTTAGTATCATTATGACATTATGTTTATAATGTAAGTATTTACGTGTATATTATATTTATGTACATATATTATATAGGTATAAAAATACAAATTCAGATAAAAATGTTTATGCGTATGTTATTTATAAATTATGATTTATATTTTTGATGGAATTTTTTAGATTTATAATTTATATACCTACATTTTTATTCCATTACCTTTTACCTATATAACTATTAGGTTTATTAATTATTGATAATTTGAATATATAAATGTGTTAATTAGCAATATTATATATATATATATATATATATATATATATATATGTAACATTTAAAATGTTCAGTTCCTTATAGACATTAAAATAAAATACATTAATATACAATTAAATAAAAATTTGTAACGAATAATATTCAAAATAACAAATTATATTATATACCGACCCTTCGGCTATATTGTAATTTCAAATATTTACGATTTTTTTTTTTTTTTTTTTTTTAGCTATTTATAGTATAAAAATCAAGGAATGCGATACAAGTGTAAAGAGGATAGTGGTGAGTTTTAATTAAAATTTAAATGCAATGATAAATCATTACATTCAAAAAACGAATTTGAGCGCAGGACTATCAAATTTGGGTATTTAGATTTTAGATGATTAATTTAGGGGTTTTATGGGTATTGGGTATACAGGGTGATTTTTTTATCTTACTACACTCATTTTCTCGGTCAATTTTAATGTTTTTCAATTTTTTTTTTTTTTACAAAATATATAGAACTTATAACACTACATTTTTATATAAAAATACAATTTTTTACATTTCTTTTTCTTGCTGATTTTTGAATTTTTATACTTTTTTTAAATGGCATGCTATATATTTATTGACACCAAAAAATAGGTAATAAAATTATAAGAATTATATTCCTTTGTCATTTTTAATTTTGTTAACTTTTCAATGAACTACAGTGATTTTCATTAAACTCTTAAATGGATATTTATTAAATAGTGAAAGTACTTTTTCGGAGACGCTAATTTTAGTGTTTACAAACACTGTTTCATTAATAAATATTTTATTATCAAATCCTATACCAACAAAATATTACAAGTGTGTATTTCCAATTTAATATCCAATTATAATAATAAACACAATTAATTAAATACCTACATAACCATCTTATGGAATATTGTCGAAATGTCTATATATCGCCTTAAAATTAATAATCATTCATATCATAATTTAAAATAATATTATTGGTATTTTGGTAATAGTGTTTGGCTTTGGATTTGTACTATGGTATAACCTCAATCGTCTTGACGGGAATTTACGTTTTTACTTTAATGTATCAAACAATATAATAATTATTGCAAGCTGAGTTAAAAGTTAAAACCACATGGTACTCGTACGTTATAATCATTGTATATTCCTCAGTTTTTTTTTATTATTTTAATATTATATATTCTAAGTTGTGTTATGTTATAAAAAAATATTTTATTATAATGGATTGACTTTTTAAATTTTAAGTTAATATTACCTATAATAATAATTATATTATACTTGTTTTACAATTTATATGAAATTGAAAATGAAAATTACATAAATACAAATACTTACCTAGTTTACCAATATCTGTATTATAATAGATGTTACTTTAATTAAATAAAATAATATTCAATATATTAAATAAAGCCGTGGAAATGTGGAATAAACCTACAAATCCACGATCAATTAAATTGCGGTAAGTTATATAATATAAATATATTATAATGGGTTACCTAATGTGCATTTCATTATCATTTGTACTTAAATACTACATATTTATAAATTATATTTTTTATTACACACACAATTAATTTAAATTTGTTTTTATTTTATACTAGTTGGTGGAACGATAAAAACTAATAAAAATTATTTTCAAGACGATAAGAAATATAATATTATTACTTCGTCAACTATTATTCATACTTATTTGTTATTTATATGTATAAAAACTGGATTCAATGGTCAAGTTAAATATTTTGGTAAGTACCTACATAATTTAAATTAAAAGATTAATAAATAATCAGAACAATTTTTTAATTTAATTTATATTAGAATATAATATGAAGATTATAATCATCTGTGCATAGAACATTCAAATCACTGTTTCTTATATTGTCAAAAATGTATACATCTTTCATCGACTACTGAACTAATGAAGACATCTTGAAGTAACCAATAAGCCAAAAATAAATAAAATACCTATAACTCTTGTTCATTTTTTATTTATTAGTATTCTGTGATAATTAAAAAATATACTGCATATTTACTATTAAGGGTAACAACATTAGTGGTTAATCCAGTAGGTAAGGCTAAAACTGAAAGTATATTATAATAAAAAATAGTTATAAATTATAATATAAAATTCAATTTAACAATTGTTTTATTTTTTATTTTATAAAAAAAAGTCTAAGAGTAGATACTATGAAAAAATAAATGTGCCATAATTTAAATTAGTTAACCACAGTATAAAAAAAATTATTAATAAATATGAAAAAAAATATTTTCCAATTTCAATTATTACCTACTGAAATAGTGTTTTTTTAAAACTGATGTTTTTACCCTTTATCATTTTAAATATATTATTATCATCGCCATTTTTATATTTAAATTTAATTTATTATGTCTAGGATTATTGAAAAGATTATTCTCATTTTATAACATATATTTTAATCTAAACTCATATTTTGCACATGTGTAAAACGAATATTTGGATGAAAATATGTTTTTAAAATGGGAAAAGCTTTTCGTTATCCTAGGCTATTAAATTATTATAAAACATTTAAATGGTAGTTTGATTATGTATAATATATATAAAATGAAATTTTAAATTAATTTATCAGATTTATTTATTTATTTTTGTTAAAAACGATTTTAAAAAAATCATATTTTCAAATAGTTTTTAATAAATAGGTAATTTGAAAACATTAAAAAATTGCTTTAAAATTGCTTTAATTTTGTAATATTATAAATTATGTATATAATTATTTAATTAACCTACTGATAATGGAAGAAAAATGTTATATATATATAAGTATAAATTAAAATAAACATGTATTTATTTATGATAAATTGATGGTCAATGTTTTTTATTATATTTTGTGTTGATTGTTGTATGTAAAAATTATAAATTGCGCATCAATTATATAAAATATATAATGTTAAACTATAATATTTTAATTGTTTGTATATTCATAAATGAGTACTATGATAATGTAATGTTTAATATATTTTATATTAATTTGTAATTATTTACATTTACATAATTTATAATTATTTATTATAAATCATAAAATGTGTTTTTTCATAGCATTAACCAAATATATTTTTATATAGTTGTAACAGTGAAGTGAATTCTTAGTTAAAAAAAAAAAAAAAAATTACTAATTAGATGTTTGTAATCCTTGTAATTCTTTATTTCATAGTTTTATACCTATTAACATAATTATGTAATTATCCATGTCTGGATGCAATTCTGGTCTTAGAAAACAAGTTAAAATATATAAAGAAGGAAAAAAATCTCCTTCAATATTTCATCCTAAGAGGTAGTGTCATATTTAGTTTTATACATTTGTTTCTTATTTAAATTTATATTTCATTAAGATTTTAATAAAAATTTAATGAATATAAAAATACTTGTGTTAATTGACTTTTGATATTAGAAATAATACTTAAAAGGTAAAAATGTACTTTTTTGTATAATATCTGGTCACCCTACATATTGTACAAAAACAACAAATAAATGAAATTCATTAAACAATATTTATTTAAAATTTAGAATATGATTGTTATTTGGAATACAAAAATTCCAAGAGCTGATGAAGTATTAACAAAAAATGATGGAGTGTGTGAATTACATTTTAATTCTGAGGATGTAATAAAAAATAAAACGTTTGAAGATAAAGAAGGCAATAAAATACATTACTATCTAATGAACCCTTATTTATAGGACAATTAAAAATAAAAATATTAAAAAAGAAAATCTCCAACAAATAGAACAATACAGGAAAATTATATATAAAAAAAAAGTCATGTACCATTAATGTAAGATCATTCTAAATAATTTTAAGATAAGCTATTAATATATAATAAAATATTTAATTGCTGTTAAATATGAATTTATTATATTAATATAAAAGAGTTTATACTCCTGTCACATGGGTGTGCGAATCATAGCCTTTAATTTTAATTAGAATTTGAATACAATGATAAACTATTGCATTCGAAAAAAACGATTCTGAGCGAAGTTCAGTCAGATTATAATTTTCGTTTGAACTAAAAATATCAATTTAAAACAGTTATAAAAAAAATTTAGACTAGGGATTTTTATAATATTTTAGTTTTTAGTATAATGTTAAGTAATATGTAAGTATACTTCAGTAAAATTTTCAGACCTTAATACCAAAAATTGCCAATTTTATCAAACATTATATAGGTAAAAACGAGAATTTTACGAAATATTCAATGTCCAATATTTTGTAGAAAAATGAACGTAACTGTTCCAAAATTTTACCACATATATATAATACTTATGTGAACACCCGAAACAATTTTCAAGTCTCTATCTTAAAAATTGCCCGAGTTATCGAGAAATATAGAAATCGAATTCGTCAAAATTTCATTTTTCGCGAAAAATGCTGTTTTTTCGTCATTTTTTCGCCGTTTTTTCTACCGCATAGGGTCAATTTTGAGAAATTCGAAAAATGACCTAAATAAAGTACCAACTAGATCCACTTTGCTACCGGAAACATACCCTATTCGTGATAATCGGAGCATTATTTCGGGTAGTAAAAGTGTTTACAGAATAAAAAAAAAAAAAAAACAAAAAAAAATCACACATCATTGTAAAACCAATACATTCTTCGCTTCGCTCAGAATCTAAAATAAATGTACATGTCACTGTCACATGATAATTGATTTTGGTGGCCAGCATAGACTTATAATATATTATAAGTCTATGGATTATACTATGACCGATTACATTAGTAAAAAATGATAAGATATTTTACGTAAACATTGATAATGTTTAAATCATATACCAACATAATATTACAAGTGTGTATTTCCAATTTAGTATCCTACTATGATGATAAACAAAATCAATTAAATACCCCTTCCTACATCTTTCCTCACAATCAGACGTAATCGTGGATTCATTAACGTTTAACGACAACCACTATAATAATATAATATGAATACAGATTAGGTGTATATTTATAAATAAACCATGCACAATAATTATACGTATTTAATTTTATAAAAATACAATCGTATGGAAAATTGAAAGTGAACCGTAGTAACAGTGACGTAAAAACTGACAAAAGCTCCTCCTACATATGAAAAATAAATGAATTTCAAAGACGTATATTATCAAAACAAATTGAAAAAAATGAAAAATTTCTTCACGAAAATTATTTTTAAATTATTGCCCATGTCATAGAATAAAAACATATATAGCATGCCATTTAAAAAAAGTATAAAACCTAAAAATTTAATAGGAAAAAAAATTATAAAAAATTATATGTTTATGTCAAAATATAGTGTAATGTACACCAAATATTTTGTAAAAAAAAAAAATTGAAAAACTTCAAAATTGACTGAGAAAATGAGTGTAGTAAGATAAAAAAATCACCCTGTATATATTGAACATAGAGACTGATAAATGTAAAAATTTTAATTAATACATAATATTATCTGATAAACTTCGTTTAAAATCGTATTTCCGAATGTAATAATTTATCATTGCATTCTAATTTTAATCAAAATTCAATTACTATCTTCTTTTCACCTTGCTTTTTATATTTTTAATCCATTATTATTAATTAAAATAAATGGTCAACATTTTATAACTTATCTTTGACATTATAATTTTAATAGACGTAGGTATACCATTGCTTAGTATTATGCAATATTAAGAATTTACTATTAAATTATCTAAATTGCGTAATTTATATTGTATACTACCTATTTTTATTTTATAAATTATATATATAATAAGTCATAACACATAATAATAATTAAAATCTATATTTATTTCTACACCAATCTAAAACAATTTTCATTATTTTTCGAAAATACTTATTGGTTTTCTTATATAATATATATCGTATATAAAGTGCTTTAATAGTTTAATACATTTAAGATTTATTTGATTTTCAAATTAATATTAATTATTAAGTATATTTATTAATTTAGTATATTGATTTAATTTTAAAATATGTTTAAAGTAAAAATAAGTAGAGGTGTACGAGTAGGTATGTATTATAAATTATTAACTCATTAGACAAAAAATTAATACTTAGATAGTTTAATATGCATATTGCATATATAACATATTGTTATTATAAGTAAATTAATAATTGATATAAATATACATATATATTAATAGATGAAATAAAATAATTATATTGATATTGTTCATTAAGAAGTAATAAAAAAAAATGTACCTACATTTTTAACATGGCCACTTAATTTAAGTGGCATAAAATAAAATATTATAATTTAGAATGTTTTGATAAATTAATGTATTTCAATTTCCAATTTTATTTGCTATCGTAGATATAATTTTTAAAGTTAAAAAAAACAGGAAACTGATATTATTTAGATGAACCGTACAAATTGTAACGTGTTGCAATTCAATAGCGTAATTTAAGTTCAATGATTGCAAAAATAACAATTATAGCCAATAACAATAAATTAATAATAATTGATTATAATATTAACTATTAAGATCGTGAGAGCGTATATCGAATCGAATATATTTTAGTCGGTGATGTGAAATACAATATAATATCGTTATTTTATAGTTTTCTAAATAATATAATAATTTATTGTTAACATTTTAACAATATTATATAATCTACATAGAATTAATTATTCCACCTATTTAATTATTATCAAATTAAAAAATAATATAAAATCAAAGTATTTTATAGTTGTTTTATAAATGATTAATATAAACTATATCCACATAATACTATAATACAACATACATATTTACCTTTATATAAAATACAGTGGCGTATTATTGGAGGAGTTTTTTTGAGATGAAATTATGTACTAGACATTTTTATAAAATGTACGAATTATAGTATTTACATATAATACAAAAATAATATATTCCTCCCTTTCGTAAATTTGCTGCTGGTATAACTAGATAGATATTGTATAATATAGGTACTCATTAAATATATATTATTTACATATAATATACCTCTATTATTAATTGTAATGATTCGAAAGAAAATTATTGTAAAATCTCACCATATGAAAATGATTATAGAAATTATTTGAAATAATTAATTAAAATTTAATAATAATGTATTGGTTAAAAATATACCTATAATAATAGTGCGAACGATAAAACCGCGCATCGGTGGACGGCGCGCGCGAACCTGATCGGCTATTGTGGCTCTATCTGTGGACTGCACGCGCGCGCCGGGTCACATGGTCTGACCGACAAATTGAATACCGTCTGGTGGTCCCCGTGATTCCTCGCGTTCGCCACTCTCTCGGGCTCGGCCAGTCGCCAACCGCACGTCGTGCTGTTTATTAGAGGGGAAAATAAAAAAAATAAATAAAAAATTAAAAAAGTGATCCGATACAGAATACGACGCGAGAATTACGGACGACCGGCCGGCCATTTCTCTAAAGCAAAAATACGGAAGACGTACCGAGATCCAATGTCGGCCGATCAAAGTTTTATTTTCGTAACAAATTTATTTACGATCGAATAAAAAAAAAGTTCGATCGTTCGACCTCTATAATTTGGAAAATTCGCGTGTGTTGTTCGCGAATACGTAAATCGTAAATATCGTGTTTTCTAATAGTTATTTATCTATTTTTATTTTATACATATTTTTTTTTTTTTTTATTAATTATTATAGAACTTTCTAATGAAAATAATAAATAAAACTGAAAAAAAAAATAAATATAATAAATGACGTAGACAAAATTAAGTGGCCGGTCCGGATCGTGACAGGATCGCGGGCATTCTCGTCGTAACGTATAATATCGTTGTGTCGTCTAATTTGCCCTTATTATCATTTTATAACGTCAATTTATATAACACAATATTATATTGTACTACCCTTCTAATTTCGGGTAAATATGCGATTGGCGAGCGAGGCGGGCACCGGTGTCCGGCGCGATGGACCCTGACGCCGTGGTACCCTACCCGGTACCACACGGAAATGGGATAAAGTCATGTTGAAATTGTCGCGCATACACTGCAATAGCAGCAACGGCGGCGGCGTCGGATATCGTCGTGGTAACAGTGTATTGGTGACGGTTGGTTCGTTGGTGTTGTGTATTTTGTTGTGCGTCAGTGCGGTTTTGGGTACGTCGTTGGGGGACCGGTCTGCGGTGTACGGCGAACGGACAGTCGGCGCTGAGCGGCACGCGGACGAATTCGTGCACGCATCGGGTACGGCAGCTAGGAACGGCAGGTCCACGGGCAACCTGTCGCACATCACGGGCACCGCAAGAAAAATAAAAATGTTCATAAAAAACAGATATCTGCAGGTGTTGCCGGACGGTACAGTGAACAGCACGGCCGAGGATACGAACGATTATGGTGAGTCGATTTTGCTTAATGATAATAATTCATATTTTATAAAGTATTTTAACTGGATCCGTCTGAATAATACCCAATTAATAATAATAAAGCCGCGCGGGTTTTGCGATCGGACCCGCGAGCGGATATCCGCCGTTATCTCTCTCTCTCTCTCTCTCTCTCTGAATAATACGCGCGCGATTCGAATTCGACCGCGGCATTCGGTTTTTTCTCTCGTCCTTAAGTTCTCAACACGATACCATCGGCCGAAATATCGAACGAAATAATCGGTTATGCGCCCATCAGCTATCGTTAAAACGTATAGGTACCGCGCGTTTGCCGAGGTGCAAATGTTGCACGATATATCTCAGTCACACGACGCTCCGTGATTATTTATTAATCGAATATAATCATGGCTATAATAGGCTGATAATAATAATAACGCGGCCTATTACACTATGCGTACGAGTACCTATCGCTTTTTTATATTATATTATATTATATATACGTCCTAATCGAAAGTCGTAACGAATATTCTTGTTTTCGATACCGACGCCCGAGGATTCGATCGGTATCTTCCAATTTGACAAGTTTAGCTTGTTGTGTGTGAATATATTTTGTACATTATATACCATTTAAATATTATGTCTAAAACGATTAAATATTATTATTATTATTATTATTATTATATGCTGTAAGGAGTAAGGTGTATGATATAAATACGTTATTCATTTTTACTTTTCCGTATAACATAACTATATACATATATAATAATAGTTTAAGCGCGTGTAGCTAATATTTTTCTGGTTAGTATATGGTTTGGTAATGTAATTTGTAGCGCGTCGACGAAAAAAAAAGCTAAAAAAAAAAACAAATCAATTCCAAACACGGTTTATATGCCTATTAGTAATTATAATATATTATTGACGAATTAAAAGTATAGTTTCGCAATAGAAAATATTTATTTTTGGGCAATATTCAATTATCCATCATCGTACCATTGCCATGGAATACTTGTAATATAATTATATTATATTATATTATAATAATACATTGTTAATAAACATGTTTGAGTATTTAACCCACCGTAATGGACAACTTACTATGGGTTTATTTTTCCATTAAACCAATGCTTATAAGACATGACTTTTTGCACTTTTTGCATGCTCGCCTAACGATTTTAATTTACGCGCGATTTTTGGATTGAATATTTTAACCCTACACTGCACGGTGTGCCATACATGGCACAATTAATTTAAGTTGGTTTAATATCGTGACAAATGACTTTATTTTACAAAATAATGTAATAACGTGTGTGATTTATCAATTCAAGTAGATTATGTGTTTAAGTCTTTAAGTGTATTACCGTATTAGCTAATAAAAATTTACGGACAGAAATATTTAAATGCTCAATATTATATTAATTATTATTATTATTATTTTTTTTGTATTTTAAACTAATAGATAAAATATTAAGAAAAAAGAATAATCGTAATAAATTCCTCAATTTAATCAATAATAATGATAATATAACAACAGGATCACTGAAAAATTAATGTTTTACAATTTGATCTCTGATCTCGTTATGAGTAAAATTTAAATATAAATCAAATTTATTATAAATCATTTTTATACGACGTTAGTACGAGAAGTACATTAGTATTTATGATTTCCAATATGAATGACTCAAATTAAACTCAAATTCATCAGTTATTGGTGTCAATAATAGAATAGTTATATGTACACCTAAAGTACCTATATATCATATGAATAATAATTTTAAATGCAACATTAAAACAATTATTATTATTTGTTTATATAATCGTCATACAGTGTTTTTCTTTAATATACTAATTTACTTATTTTATTATTACATTGTAATCCATTTTATTTGTTTTAATTACATACATATTTTAATGTAATATATATTATATATCAATTCAAATTGAAATAAAATATGTTTTTTATAAAAAAAAAATATTACAGTTGAAGTTATATTCATAAAACTACCATTAATAGAGTATTAAATATTGTTATAGATAATAAATGATGTTTTAAATTAAAGTCCTAAAACATTTTTTTTTTTATATATTCAATTATTGTGCTTTATTTATTATTTAGTTAGATCAAGTTAATAAAATGATAATATATTTTTTATGACAATCAAATGCCTAGTTTTTTATAATAATTTAATTACTATTGCGATATATTTTTATTATAATATAATTAATATCGTATGAAAAAATACAAAAATATCAAGTCATTAAAATAAATATTACCACCAATAACTATTTAGATTGTTCATAAGTCATAACGTGCTCTTTTTTTATTGATCAATATTTTTCTTTGGGCAGTTAAAGTATAATAATTATAGGTATATTATTTTATAGCAGGTTAAGTAAATACGTGTTAGGGCCATTCAAATATTGTTCGCATAATACAAGATAATAGGATTTATTTTTATTATATTACAGTATTTTACCAATAAAATACTAATTATTGACAATTGTATTCTTTACTATCCACTTATTTTATTACGTATAGTTCAAATGGAATTATTAACTTAATTTTAAGTTAAATGTTAAATGTTATTATAATATTATTAAGTATCTACTAATAGAATTTTATGTATATTAATGTATAAATGCATTTTTAAGAAATGTATATTTAATTAATAATTGTCAAATTTAACAATATAAAATATATCATTAGGTATATCTAAATATTTTATTTTAAATGAATAACAGTTGTAAATTTATTATTTTATTAAATCATTTTTTTTTTTTTAAAGAAATTTAATTACAATATATTATTTACTTCGGAAATATTTTTTTCAATGGTATTTTTTTAATTTTCACTAAATTTTTGCAATTAGTACATTGAACACGGATCATGGTGATGGGCGTTTTCTTTTTTGACAATTTATTGCTGTAGGTATAATAATATATTTAAAATTTTAATATAAATTAAATTTCTTTCTAAAATTACTTTATTTATTAATAAACTTAATTAGGTATAGTTTTTATTTTACTAACTTTAAATTTTCATTAATTTTGGTGCCATCTTGAATAATATGTTTAAAAGGTTTTAATGTAGTCGTCTTTTTATTATCCTCAATATTATTGTATACATCAATTACATTTTTATTTTGTTTTGTGTTAACATTTGACAATTTGGAAATTTGGACATTTGGCTTAGGACTTTTTAAAATCTGTTTTAAATCTTGATTTAAATTAAATTGATTTTCATTTGGTATGGTAATAAATTTTTGTGGATTTATTTTCGTTTCCATATTATTAATTACGCTACATTGATGTTCAGAATTAATCATTTTTTGTTTTCTCATTTCATTCAAGTTTAAAGTTACATTTTTAAATTGTGTTTTATCAGTTTTCTTAGTACTTCTGATGGTTTGATTTTTGAAATGATTACCATTTTTTAAAATAATTAATAGTTCGTTTACCTTTTGTATAATTTCATTCCTAACTTCTTCCCTAACTGATTCAACTATTTTGGAAACATCTACCTCAAAAATTGTATCAATCAGCTTAAGCTTTTCTTCGTCCTTTATGGTAATTGACTTTACTGGAAATTTATATTTTTCATCTTTTTGTGTTTTATTTTTCGTTTGAATTATTTTCTCCATTTTATAGATGTTTTTATTGTAATATGATATTTTCTATTAATAATATAAACAATTTTTCGCTATGTTGCTAGGTATTATAATATATATACATATACTATTTGGTTAAATTGTTTTAAAGTATATTTTAATTTGATAAGAAATTAAAATAACGATTTATAAAAAATTCATAATATATAATATACGAGTATATGTATTTAATTTAAAATAAGGTTAAAATAAATGTTAACACAATATTTTACAATAATATCTAAATTTAAATGAAAATTTTTATATATTTTAATATCTTGTTCATTTTGTAACTTGATGTATAACTAGTAGGCAAGTATATTATAAATGTAATTTAGATGCCAAGGATAACTTCTGCAATGATCACAGGAATTATTTTTCCCATTATATAAAATACGGATAGTCGAATTTTGTAAAAATGTAAAGAGAACCGGCTTCTATTCATTGTCTTCTTGAATTCTTTTGATTCAGATGACGATGAAAAGATAATCTGTTAATAAATGAATCTTGAATGAACTAATATTGGCAATAAATCAACTGGACCAGAAATTTACCATACACCAGTTTTGGATAACTGTGGAACTCCATTTGTTCTTTAAAAAAACATATAATATTTGATTATAATAAAATAAATAATATTTAATTTTGATCTAAAAGTCATTAAATAGGTACTTAAAATGATTTAAAATTTTCAAACAAGTTTATAATCATAAATTCATAAATATTATTAATTTTTATAAATAATGTAAAAGTGTTTATGTGTGATCTAACCTAATTTTATATATTTTCACTTATGATTTTTATATAAGTTATTTATTTTTTTAAACAAAATATTAATTCAATTGGGTTTACTATCTATTGCTGTTTTATTTTATATTCTCTGTTAATCTATTATTTAACAAATAATTTACTAAAAATACATATATAAAATTATAATTTTAAACTAAAATCTAAGAATTTATGATGGATATATAATACTCGTAATTCGTATATAAAGTATGACAATGAGGCATAGTTTAAATTTAGTATAAGTAATACGTACCTACGTGCTACGTATTGCATACATTTATATTCAGAATTACAGACATACACGCATATACTCGTATATATATTATATATATTAATCTTAAAAATATGTAGTATTGTAATAATGTTATATTATCTGTATTGATTCATAGAATTTTATAGATTATTAATTTATAATTGAATTTTATATTTATTTGTTTAGACCAAATTATAAATTAAAATACTCCTGAAATAATAGACAGTTAAGAGATAAGAAATTTGAATAATCTGAATAATGAATATTATACTTACTTAATTTATGATTTAATCCACTCATTGATATAATATACAAATCATAAATTAAATGACTATATTTAAAATGTTTATGGTTGGGTAACAGATTTGGTTACTATAATATAATTTTATATACAATGATATTTTTGTATATAATAATTGGATTTAATCAACAAAAATAATATAAAACGTTAAAATTTTACATTGACATTGAAATTATATACCATTTTTTTTTTTTTTTAAATTAATAATTGATAACGAAATTTTCTATGCTAATTGCAATAATTTACTAAATAACTGTTCATGTAGGTATAATTTAAAATAATATATCTATTATTATTTATTATAGTGTAATGATATGAATATAAAGAAAACAATATTATATATATTTTTTTAAATTTTAATCCTGTTAACAGGATTGTTAATTGTTTGTTAAATTCTTGAATTTCTTTTGTAATCATTTAATTTTGCTGAATAATATTATTTATATTTATTTATATAATAAATTAATTGAAACTTTTATGGATTGTGGTTAAATTAATATTTATATATAGTAACATAATATTGATAGACGTTTAAAGCAAATATTAGATAAATTTACAAATTGACTATAGTTTATATTAGTATACAATATAAAATACTTGTATTAGAATAAGAAAACCTTCAGTTAGCAATTTAAAAACGAGGTCAGTTTGTTTTAATGTTATATAAATACACAAGAAAATATTTTATTAAAAATAAAACGTTTTAAAACAATTACGTTTACGAAACTTATGCATATAGATTTTATTTTTAGGCTTATTAAAATAAATTTTAAACGTAATTTATTAATATACTCGTATTTTGATATATTATTGGTACCTACTACCTGTGCTCTATGGGTAAATAGAAATAAAAATCATTATTATTATTATTTTTTTTTTTTAATTGATATTGAAATTACTATATTATACGTATATATAATTATATATTGATAGGATAAATAATAAATACAAATCTTTAAATTATAATAATATAATGTTATATAATTATGGTGGCGCTTAATATATGATTATAATTTATAATAATCGATAAATGTAAAATTTAATGACTTTTGTAGATTAATATTGAATATATAGGTATTAAAATTATGTTTTCAAATCAATATATATTTCCTTTTTCTTTGTAAGTATTTAATTAAAATGTTTATTTAAATACACGGTCATTATATTTATAACCTAATTTTATGACTTTAAAATGTAACTAAAAAGTTACTAAATTTACACAGTTGTTTATTTTGATTTGACTCATATAGATCACGTGGTCACAATATTAATGTTATGAATTTATAACCAGTTTACTAAAAGAGGTAAACATAGATACATAGTGAAATGTTTTTTTTTTTTATAATCGTATTGAGATGTGAGTAGGTATGATTTTAATAATTAAAAATATTACCATGTTAAAACATAAAATAGTTATTTTGGTAAATATAGGTTATATATAATTTATGAATATATCAATATAAGTATTATATAATTATAATATTATTTATATTCTAATAAATATAATATATTATCATGGTATGATAAAAATAAATAATAGGTATCTAATGATAATTCAAAAAATTCTGGTAAATATTAAAATGTATGATGTATCTACATTTAATAAAATAGTAGCTAGAATAATAAATACAATATTTTATAAGTTAATATATTTAATTATTTCATTACAGAAAAAAAAAATAGATTTTGATAATTAATATTATACAATTAATACATTTTATAATTTTATATAAAGCAAAACATATGATTTAGATAAGATATAAAGCGGTTATAACATATATTATATATTTATATATGTGAGTAAATAATTAACGAGAAATTAAGTATTGTTTTTTTGACGAATATGTCATGTGTATTTTTGAGGGGGGTTACCTCCCACGATCAAAAAATAAAATATACATGTACAAAATAACTATTTTATATTTATGAATGAAAAAAATTGTAATATTAAGAGATTCCAGTATGATAAATATTAAATTCCTATGTACATAAAATGCATATAATAATATGGGTAATAAATAATAATACGTGTATAATTTTAATTTCAATTCGATGAATTATGTTCTAATAAAATTTCTAATAAAATTCTCCCCAACTAAGAAATTTTTAAAAATACGTCACTGTATCATAATAGTTCTATTAAATATGAATGTAATTATTTATATTTAATAAAATATACTCGTTATTCATTATGAATTTACTCTGAAACTACTATAACTAAAACTTGTTATAAATTATTATTGTAACAATATATAATTACATGTTTCATAAAAATATAAATTTAAAACATATTTGAAATGTTGACGTGTAAAACATTATGAAAGACATCATCATCATCATCAATTTTTTTTCTGCGTTACTTAATCCTTTTTATAGTTTTATTCTCATAGATATTTGGTACTCTAAATATTTGACCCTCGTCGTTTGATCTCTCTCGTTATTACTTGTTTCTCATTCTTCATTCATCTTTCATTTCTAACTTCGTTAAAAAATGTATTGCATGTGTATTATGTGTTTATATCGTATGACCTCTTATATTGTATTTAGGTACGTAAAAAAAATTATATTGAACAATATTATTTAATATAATTTTTTTTCATATCTTTGAGGACTAATGTTAGCAATGTTATATAGAAATTTATATTTACTATTATAATAATAATAATAATAATAATAAACTGTTTCACATAGGTACCTTATTGTTGTTGTTAAAAATAAAATTATGTTTTATGTGAGCTAGATATTTTACTATTTTTCAATTAAATTTATTTAAATTAAGTTAACATAATGCTTTTCCTAAATATACTCTAATATATATATATATATACCTATTATATATTATATTATAATAAATGTTTCTTATAAACTTTTTCCTTCAAAATATGTATAAATATATTTATGTATATTATATATATTATGTATTTTTATATTATAATTTTTATAAAAATTATTCTCTATTATGGTATATGCAGTGCTTGATTTGAGGGGGGGCGCGGGGGGACGGAGTACCTCTTCTATTTTTTATTTTTTTGAGCGTACCCCTACTAATTATTAAATCTCCTATGATATTACATGTACTTAAGCATATTAGGGGGGACGCTAATATTTTTGAAAGTCTGATAGTCCCCCTTCTTTTTTTTCTCCAAATCAAACACTGGGTATATGATGGTACATGTCATAAAATTCATGACTAAATAATTAAGTTTTAAAAGTAGTTAACGTAATAGCTAACGAATTTATTATTTAAATAAATTCATATTATATTTAGGAATTAGTATATCGTACTAAGTACTATAAGTAGTAAGTATATTCTGCTAATAGTATACTCGTATAATATATAACCAATACCTTTTTTTTATGTGTATTGTTTCTATATAGGTTTTTTGTTATTACTTTGAAAATTATATAGGTATAAAAAATTGGCGCTTAGTAATGTTTTAATTATATGAGTACCAATAATGTTTTATATTGGTAAGTACACTGTTTACTACTAGGATAAATTATATACTAAGCTGTACTTTCTATCATGTAATTTATGGATATTATTAATAAAATGTAATTTTTCCATTATAGATAAATATTTAAGGATAATTAAATGCTTAAATACATTATAAATACATATGTGGTATACTGGTATGCATATAAGTGTATTATAGTATAATAAATAATATGATATGTTTCTTTTTTGTCTTTTTGATGTTTAGAAATCTAAGTAAAGAAAAGTAAACATAATAAAACACTTGTTAATTGTTATTATAAACATTTAAATTATGTTAATAAAAGTTGTTCAATTTTTTAAAATATTTACACATTTGGTTTTTGATTTTATAAATTCATAATACATACTTGTATAAAACATTTATAAAGTTGTAAACAGACTGCAATATATATATATATTATAAATATATTATAGGTAGGTACTAAGATTTTTTAAAAAAAGTATTTTATTATATTATATATATATATAACAATTATGTAACCACATATTGGCATAACATTAATATTATACATTGTAGCTTATAAAAGTATGGGTGCCTATTCATATTGATACGTGACATTGGAGACGTCTAACGTTAACTTAGTTGGTTCCCATGGTAAGATAAAAAATAAAATAAATAAAAATGGGATATTAATAATATTTAGACAGCTGTATAAATCTATAAATATATTAAAAATCTATAGATATATATTCAAAATGAAATAATAATTATTTAATTCAAAACAACGAATATAAATATTTAATAAATATATATATATATACTTAATCATTTTGAAATATATATATGTCCAAATTATTGTTATCAATTTAAATAACATCATGCCATTGACTAAAATTTTACGTAGACCATTGATAAATCTAAATAGTATATAGTCATAGTGTACAACTATATACTATACACAGTTGTCTTATAATAATATATTATCATATTTTATAAGACTATACGGTCTATAAAGAAATAAAAGATGGTGAAAATCGTTTTGTTTGAATTATATATAGTGTGTTTAAGAATCACTGCCCTCGGGATCTATTTAGAGGTGTGGGACTGCTTGTTAAACGTTTTGATTTTAGATTCATTTTTATTATTATTATTATTATTATTATTTTTTTTTTTTTTAACGTAAAACAGCCAGGAGTAAGTATTAAAATATAATATTTTTTGTAGATGAGTTATATATTATCCTTGGACCACTAGCCGATCATGAAAACGTGTCTTTTAAATTGTTTATTTGAGTTAAAATGTATACATTGAATAGTTCTAAATATCCTATTAACACTAAATCGTCTATTCGTGTGTTAGTTATTAATAAATTTCTTTAGATTTAAACAACCAGTTTATTATTAGAGATTTTCTTATTAAAAGCATCCAACGTGTAGGTGATCTGATGATATTAATATTTTCTTGTTAAAATATCTGGCACTAAATGTAATGTAATTATACGAGTAGGTACGTATGCAAGGTTATTAAATAATTTAATATTTATTTCAAAATTATTAAAGGATATAGGTATTTGTTTAATTTTAAAATAATAATAATATCATATACCTATATATGGTTACAAATTTACAATGTTACATTATCGTTTAGAATAATAATATAATGCTTGAAAAGTACACGAAAACATTAATTTATGTTTAGAATTTCTATGCGATTAATGTGTTAATGACTAACAACTACAACTGGATATATTAGTATATTATAAATTATAATCATATTATTTTTGACATATTATGATATTAGTATAAATGTATAATATTAATACAAAGTCAAACATAACTTCAATGTCCAAAATTTTATTTCGTATAAGAAATGTAAATATATATATACTTTAAATAGATTATACATATATTTTAATGTTATTATATATATTAGATAATAGATCGACTTATATAATTTTAATGATGAATTGATAATTTATTTATTATAAATCTAGTTAAAATTATTTAAACAAATTGTTTGTCATGTAAACGTAAAATATAATTATAAATCGAATAGTATGAAAGTGATAAATATAGTATGTATTGGCATACTTTCAAAAACGACTGTCGAAGGAAGTACCTTAGATATAAATATTTAGTACCTATCTAAAATTATCTCGATACTTTTGTCATAGAGTATGAAGTACATCAATTTCAAATTATTATTATATTTCTGAATATTTCAAGTTTTGATTTTGTTATAATCCACACTTTACCTAATTTCATGATGTTTGGCAAATATTTGTTGGCTCTAATTTTTTTTTTTTAGCGTTATAAATTTATAATTTAAGAACTTTACAAATATTTAGTATCGTCTATAAATTACGGCATTAGTTTTAACTTTTATTTATTTATTTTATACGGACGTATTAACATTTAACATACTTATTAATACACTTATTATAAGTTTAAAAATATATATTATTTTAGTTTATTTTGTTGTTGTTGTTGTTTGGTTTTAGTAATTTATTAAGTTGAATAATTTAAATTTTATAATTTAATTTTAGGCATGTCATTTAAAACACAATTCAGTTACGAGATACGAGTACATACGAGGAGATATTTCCTACACGTTTATTTATTTATTTTTTATTTTATCAAAAATACGAGTTTATGGATTTTGATTTTTTTATATAGAAAAAATATTATAGTATAATATTTAATCAATTACTAATCAGTAATTAGTAAAACAGTATCTTTCTTGTCTCTTGTGGTAATTAAGTAATTGCACATAAATTATTTATATGTTACATAGACATAATACCGTATGATGGTTACATAATGAAATGTTAATTATTTTTAGAATAAAATATTGCAGATTAAAGTAGTTGAAATGGAAGATATAATACACAATACAATGAAAACAAGAAATATTTTTTTTACCCGTACACACGATTTTCATAATTGAAACGAGAAAATTTTTTTTCTTGTATTGATGAGTTTCCTTCTACCGGTGTATGTTCAATAAACAATTATATATTATATATAAGTTATAAGTACTATATACATGCTTATGATGGCCTATAATCGAAACATACGAACGTAATTTGTTTAATGGACTTTTTAAACGTCAATAATTATTACATTTCGTTGACACGGAATTCGGTTGTTTTCCACCGTTGTGTTTCGTAGAACTAAATTCCTAAATCGTCGTTTGGGTGCATAATTCGAATTATTTAGACACAAGGGGCAGCGCCACCGGGATATATTTATTGTGTACACGCGGTTTAATTTTACCGGTCCGAGGCACACACAATGGATAGAAAAAAAAAGCGTTCGTGTAAATAACTTTAGAGGCGTATTAACTCACAAAAGTACCACACACGACACACGCATATTATAATATCTGTACGGTATCTGTGCGCTTGAAGGTATGTGATGTTTTATATAAAAAAAATAAAATAAAAATTATGGTTATGTGTGTTCGGAATTTAATTTCATCTGCCTCTATGTGCCATCTCACATGGAGTACTCGGTTAAGTGTTATATATTTTCTCGTACAAAACTCGACACTGCGTGTAGGGAGATCGCTCTGTCTTATAATAATGCACCGTGAGAACGCGTGCAATTATCATACTCCCTGCAACAATAATTGAGGTTTTAACTATATGACTATTTAATATTCGTTTTGATCATTCGACGAATTCAAATTAGACGCATATAGGTATACTGTAAATTAAACGATATTTTATTGATTTTTATTAAAAAGAACGTTTATTTTTGTTGTTATGCCTTATGCGTGTTTAAATATTTCAATCAATATCATATTACTATATCGAAATGTCAAATTATACATCAGAATTTTTACATTCATCCATAATATAATATATTAGCAAATTATAATTTTCATTTATCTACATAATTATAAGTTTATAACGTATTTTTCCAAGTTTTTTGTTTTCATATATTTTTATCAACTATAGATAGCTACTGGATAACTTTTAAAATATTTATTTCTCTTAATTTGAAAACTTAAGAATTTTTTTTTAATTTGATATTATCAAAAGGAATTTATTTAATAAAATGTGTATCGAATAATAGAAGACAAGTACGTGGTAATTATTTTCATAATAGTAATAGTTCAAGCGAAATCTATATAAAAAAGTTTCTTACAGATAATTTTTCATATTTATTTAATTGTTTAATTACACGTGTAATGTGTATACAGTATACGTAATATATTAATATCATTATTATAGTTGTAAATTTGTAATTAACCATATTATGTTATTTATATTGATTTTTTAGTAAATTTATTTTTCATGTGTTATGTTTATATGAAATTATGTAGGTTTTTCATAATTTTACTACAAAAAGGAAGTTTTATATCATTATATAATAGCAATTTTATTTTTATCACTTTCAATTACCCATAACAGATAACAATAATGAAGTGTTCATATATGGATCGGTCTGAATATTAATATGTAATAATTTATTATTTTGTAATTCATAATACTTGATTGCAATTGTCATAAATAATACACATAACATGGTGCAAATTAATATTGTACTTATTCGTAGTATATTAACATGGCAGACTTATAATCAACGAATCATTACATAGATATAATTATAATATATTAGTCTATATTATGTGCAATCATCAGTTATTAATAACCTAACCTAACGTAGGACTAGGCGAGAAAAATTCCTAATGGCTGATGGAGAGCGGGCACGTGTCTCCCAAATTTGGTAATAACCAGTCATGTTTGGTAAACGAGTAAACGAAATAAACGGGCAGATCTCAAGGGAATCGATCAAACTACAAACCACAGTTTCTAGTCAGTTTGTATCGATCGTATCGAATAAAATTAAAGAATAAAAAAACAAGTCAAACACAATGATATATATCATCGGCCGGTATATTGATACTTATCGGTAAGTATATATATTATATACCTACAATAGAATCAAATTTGTACTCGTTTAAAGTCAAGAATTTGTATTGTTACACTTTGATTACAACTAAACTGGTTGGCAATCATATAATGATCCATGGATTCGCGACTAAAAATTGTACATTTGTACCGCAGGAAATTAATCTGTCTCGCACAAAACAAATACACGAATTTATTGTTAAATTAGTCATCGACGTCGTTTACTGCTCATTGCATTGTGTATGAGTCGTTGTGAGATTTCGACCAACATTTTTTTGTGTCTGATATGATTTAATTAGAGAAAAAAATTGACCGGACTTTAGCAGTATAATATTATATCATAGCATTTATATACGCATGCGCCTCGTATAATCGAAATACGGATAATTAAATTATGGTAACTT
The DNA here is from genome assembly GCA_021307375.1 of Tetraneura akinire. NCBI lineage: Eukaryota > Metazoa > Arthropoda > Insecta > Hemiptera > Aphididae > Tetraneura > Tetraneura akinire. Next base: position 2,205,056 of record JAIUCT010000023.1, read on the forward strand.
GATCGATTTATCAAAAATATATCAACATAATAATAAAGTGTAATAGGTATATTCGTATATTGTACTGGGAATATATGATACATAATATTATATACTCTGGGTGATGAAGTAGTTTAATTTAATTGATACCACGTTACATATGTGCAGGTTATCGCACTGACGATTTGTGTCGTCAAATCAACCCATGAGATTTATAATAATTATTTAAATTTTAAACGTTATTAATTTAATTTATTCGGGTATGAATGCACGTTTTTCGCGACCACATTACATCGGGAAAACGAAAATATATCTATAGAATATATACGTATATTATGTATTTATTATTTATACCTATACAAGATATAGGTATTTACACATTTTAATCACAATTACGAAACATTAGTGTAGAAAGAGAATTACTAATAATTTGTAGGCGGCAAACGGTTTTTTAACACGATTTTACCAGTGTTTCTATACCAGATCTAACCAGTAACACATGAATTATATTATAGTGAACGAGATATATATTATATATTCGCTGAGGTAAAATAAAAAAAGGTTCTCGAAGTCGTGCGACTACTCTATACGCCGAGTCCGGTATTCTAGAATTTAATTATTAACGAGACGCGTCGAAGGTATATAATACACTTTTTTATGAATAATATTTTTATTTTAAAACCGTTTATACGCTGTTTACAGTTTAACTCCGCTACTGATCATAGTAGCCTTATTATATACGTCGTAACACGTGTACAAAAATAATAATTATTATTAATACACAATTTATTAAGTGTAGTATAAATATATATTATATATTATTGTATATTGACGATATTATTGCGATGAGAGATCAATCATCGTATCGTGATTTCCAGTTCGGGGTGGTCGTATTTTCAAATGTCACGACTTGCCGATATTGCCAAAAAACGATCGTCGTATTGCTTGATGGGAGCGATATACATACATATATATAGCCACACCTGATTTCATGTAACATTCCTGTATCCGGCGTATACAGGATGATCTGAATGGTTTGTTAAACTTGAAAATAATAATGATGTAAATAACATTACACAAACCCACAAATGCGTAGACAGAAATGGGGTAGGTATATTATGGGTTACAACATTTTCTGCACCGCGTGTTCGTTTAAACGTGAGTTTCCGATCACCCTGTATATTAGACAAGAGACGTGTTTCAGACGAGAGACGAGTGTCCAATAGCCATTTATCAATGAAATATAATAATGCTCTATTGGTACACGTGTATAATTTAATGTATATATACGAATGATTGATGCGAAACAAAGTTCCACCGAAAAGATATTCGGAAACGGATAGCAATATTATTCTTAAGAGTTCGAAAACAGGTTCGAGGTGCTAACGTTGATAATATTCAGAAATCCACGGTTTGTATATATCGACCGTGTAGATTAAAAAAAAAAAAAAGTACGAGTAATAATAAAAATTATTTATTGAACGAAACATCGCCGACGACGTATAGTTGTCGTATAGTAGCATAGGATTTCGATTTTCACCGGTAGCTATGATTGTAACCAGTTCTGCGGACAACTACAATCTAATTAAGATCCACCATGTTTTTATTCTGTTTTTTATATAATATAATTTATTAATACCGAATTGCAATGGTGGAAACCGCCTTTTTTACGAGTCTTATTGTCTGAGTTTACCGACAGGGTATTACCGATACCAGTAAATAATGAATAATTACGTTGATTTACGTAAAACCAATACAAAAATAATATTACATAACACGATTAATAGACTCCTCGAATGCATAATATTAAACACTATTATATTATTTTATGTTATTTTACATATATAGAAATCATATAAAATTATATTTAGACTATTTTTTTTTATCGTCCATTTTTTAATAATTAAACTGGTTTATGGATTTTTTTCATTTTTAAAATGTTTTATTTTATGTAGATATAATAATTATATTATGATTATTACATTGATTGACATATTATTATATGTTTCGAATTGTTTTCTACAAATTATTTTCTCAACAGCGACAGCGTAATTATAGAATTCAACGATATAAAATACTAAATAAGATTTATATTTGAACGCATTATAACATAATATTATAAAATTGAATTTTAAATTATAAATTTACAACATTTAAGTAGTTAAACAAATTGTTGCGTATATTTACATAAAATCATACCTAAGACATTTTTTAACGTTTGTATTATGCATTAAAAATTTAAAAATATTTAAAAGTATACGTATATTTATTAATAATTATAATATTTGTTAGATAATTGTGGTCTTCAAATTCACTTGATACAATAGTGAATAATAATAATAAAAGTGCGAATAAACTTGATTTATAATATCTAATACTAACTAGCATACTAACCTACTTAAATTTATCTAAAATTTTATATTAAAATGTAAAATTATATATGTTATACGTGTTGCAATAATTTTATATTTATTATAGTAGATGATTAGGAGAGGTATTAAAGGGAGAATCTGTGTTGAAGTATAAATAAACACTTTTGTTTTTTTATTTCTTGGATTTCTTTGAAAAAAATCATCGTCGAGTGACGGAAGTTTTTGAATGATTGTTGATAAATTGTATATTGCACTGTAAACATTTGAAATAAGTATAGAACTCTTATAATATATTATATATTGATTATTATATGTTGATTTTTTGTAACATAAAATAATTGTTTTATTATATTTGGATAAAGTGGCATAATAATTTTGATTATTGATTAGATGATTGTTTTATATTAATCAATTAATATAAAATTCATTTATAATTAATCATATAGCCATGAGTCATTGGTGAAATTAGTTTTCTGAGCAAAATATATTTTATAAATTTATATTTTTTAGAAGTTTAAATGTTTAATTAATGATGTATTATGAGTATAATGGTATATTATGTACAATATATATATAGTAGATTAGTAGGTAATACATTTGTTTACTATAATACAAAATAATTGGGTTTAAATTATTATACTTTGGCATAATAATTATTAATAGTATACATAACACTAAAAATCGATTATCCTTTCACCCATAGTTATATAATTATAATTTATAATATAGAATATTATTATTATAGTTTTCAAGTGACAAGTAGATAGTATACGATAGTATTTGATATCATTATATATTTATGTTTATAATATAATGGGGACATATCACGTTTATGAATCTAACTAGGCGTAAACCCAAGGGTGTCGGAACGTTTTTTGCAATTCGATCATTACCTACATCAATAATAAATAGAGCGAACAAATGTATTGTTTGATATCTTTTTCTTTCTTTTACACCGCGATTGTGGATTATTGTGGTATCAAAGACTTAATTTCATACCCAGATTCAGGTTAAAATAATCTAAGTCTCGACGGCGGTAATACTTTATCGGAGAACAATACACATTTGTCTAGAGCGGTGCCTTTGTGTCTACAAAAGGTCATATATCGCATTTCGCAAATTTTCATCAGCTGTCTATCTGCGCGAAACCTTTAGAAATCTGTTATATATATACGAGTATTATATACTATTACATACTGGTTATCGAAATATGATACCAGATATTTGTATAGTAATAATATTATATATCAATTCGTTTATTGATTTGTTTAGCAGCCATTTAAAATCGCGTCATGATATGTATGTTTGGAAGGAATTAATAAAAATCCCATTAAAATAATAGACTTTGATTTCGGCGGTATATTTGTTAATGATTTTTCATCAGTTAAACTGTGTAAAATAGCTAAATATAGTAATAAAGTATATAAATGATCAAAATAACTATCTGCCGACTAATTATGTATTATCACGCTATTAAAATGACGTGTTAGAATATGTGTATTGTCAATAAAAAAAATATGCGTACAAATAATGTTTTTATTTTATTTTTATACAATACGCGTGGCGTAAATAAATTATTATCGTTTAACTGTTATTTCACAATAAAATACTATTATTATTGTGTATTAATAGACTTGTAGTTTAATACTATTATAGTTATTCTTATTAGTTATTATCATTGAATATTGATTTTTAGTATTTACCTACTATCACTTGCAATTATACCTTTCTATAACTATGCGAATAATTTTATACTATATCCTATTCTAGTTTATGTGTATAGACTCGTATCATAATATTACCTAAATCTGTTTTTGTCTAATTCGTTTTATAATTTTCGTGTATACGTTGTACTTATCACACGTGGTCGCCAAACAATATTTAAATTATAAAAATTGATAATGCTGCTATCGGTTTGCCAAAAATTAAACGGGTTCAATGTTCTTATTCGAAACGTGCTTTATACCTTTATAGTTTTATGCTGTTTAATCAAAATTAAATTTTTTTATATTATTGACGTATCTAAATATAATATTATAAGTGTTTTCAATATTACGAAGGTACTTAAAAGTTAAAACATTAAGCAAATACGAGTAGAATTAACATACCTAATTATTATGAACTTAAATCTAGGATCTGAGATAATATTAGACTTTGTATATTTTTTTTCTTAGTAGAATTTATTATTATTATTTTGAACTATAAGTCAGTTATAAAATTTGTCCTTAAACAAAATATAATAATATTATATGCAATGAATTTTTCGTGTTTTTGTTTAATAAGCTAAAATTATGTGACTGTCCTTAATTGATCTTGTTCAAAACAATTATTTGTCATATATAATAATAGATAACTAATAGTAGTTGTAATTCTATTATTGAGATATTAAAAAAAATAATTAATAAGTATAATTATAATTATAAATGTATATTGTTATTATAACTCTCGCGGTTATAATATTTGACTTAAAATTATGTAGGAATTCATTATATTGAATCACGTGTGTTTAGTTTTGATATTTTATGATTATTATAATAAAAAAAACTTTTCTTTTGTACAATAATTATAATATGTATAAAAAAATTATATTTCTTCAATACGCTGATTGGAAATTATAGATTAAAAAAAAAAAATTAATTGATTTAACCTAGAAGTGTCAAGTAAAATAAAATTATATTATAAAAAGTTTGATTATAATTTCTATTGTATATTAAGATCATTATAATTTATAACATTGTGTATTTATTATTTACGTAATTTTTATAATAATTTTCGTAAGATTTAATTTGACTTGTATGTAGTTGCATTGTTTTAAAAAAAAATATTTAAATAATAGTAACGCCCTTTAAAAATATTACAATTTAAAAGTCTTATATAAAATAATATTAATGTCACATATAATTTTTAATTTGTATTTCTATAAGTTCACTGCGTCGTCATATCAACAAAAACTATTTGGATGTAATATGAAATAATTATTTTATACTAATTATTTTGTATGCTTAAATATTGTGTTTTAATGTTTTTATAATCTAGGTTTAATTATTTTTATTATAGTTATATTATCGATCTAATACAAATGTTTCCTTTTATTTAATAAAAATTAAAAACATTTTTGTTATTAATTATCATATAATTATTGTTACTTAGAAAGAATATAATAACTAATTAGTCTCATAAAAATTTAGAATAAAAAATGATATACTCGTAAAAATTAAATAAATAGTATTCAACATTTTAGTGTTCGAAATATAAAGTGGCTTCTATTATTATATTTTAAATGCATTGCCTTTTAAGCGTATAGGTTAATAGATTAGTTTTTTAGAGTTTTTGAAAGCAAGAGTAAATCTAGTAATATATCATATGAAGAGGGTACGTCTTTTTTTATTTGTTTATTTTTTATTTCATTTTAAATGTTTATATTTTGGATGGCGTCTAAATGGAACGCGTTTAAACTCCGATTGTTTTTAAATGGATAGTTAAAAAAAAACTTGTATATTTATTGCCTATATGGAACGCCGAGTTAATTGTCAAATCAGTATAATATAATAAATTTCAAAATTCATATTAAAAATGTTTGAATTTAAGTTTTACAATAAGAAATGGAATATAATATTCAATCGATAATAATAGTTTTTGTTTGCTTAAAGATTTCACTATATTATATACCTAATATAAACGAATTTTAATTAGAATATAATAATAATGAATCGTTCCTGTATTTTGGATTTATTCATTACTAAATTTTTGTCTTAAATAAATTTCAAATTTTGGTACTTCTTATAAATACGAATATTATAATAATCTAATATTATTTTTGATTTTTTTCAAAATAATATATTATAATAATTTTAATATTGAATCAATATAATAAAAAGTTATCTATATGTCACTTATCAATAATTGTGTTTTTTATCATTACAATTAAGTATTATAAATATTCTAAACTATATTATTTACTTAAATAATTTAATATAATAATTATTATACATTGACTGATCAAAAATTTTAATTGACTTTTTAAAAATCGATTAAAATATATTTTCCTCATAATTACTTATTGACACAGAAATGGAATTTTGTTCGTTAAATAATACCTACATTTATTTTATACTCCTTATTATTTGTGATTATGACTTATGTCAGATGGCCTAATTTTAAAGATATCGTTTTTTTTTTTTTTTTTTAAAGCAATGAAAAATATATAAGTATCTTATGTCTTGATTGTCGGTGTTTAATGCACATAGTATTTGACTTGAAGACAATTTTTGTTTAATTAACAAAATAAAATATATACAAACTCATGTTTTAAAAATTATTATTTTAATTTCAGCATAAAAATACGTGAAATTTCACCAAACGCATTAAGCAAATAAAATAAATTAAAATCTGAAATTAAAATAATATAGACGTACTTATTTAGTTAGGTATCAAAAAATATTAATTTCTTATTTGATTTCAAAGTTAATATAATTGAATCTTATGAAACTAATATACTTACTTGTTTACTTCAAATTTTCATTCATAATTCGAGAAAATGTAAATGTACAATTATTATACAAAACAATAATATTTTATTAACAAATAAATCATTTTATTATTGTGATCGTCATTTTTATTACTATAAACCGTCTAGATTATGATTAAAACAACAGAATTTGGGATTTTTTTTATTCAGTCGTATTTCAATAATATTTGACTAGTAAAATATACTATATACTAGTAAAAATATACATATATATATATATAATATATTTAGTAAATTCGCATTAAGTAGTTAATGTAATTTGTACAATTTATGAAATGTGATTTGCATAATGCGTGATATCTGTCTGTGAACGGGTTTCTAATTTATTCATTAATTTATAGAAGTGCGTACATGGCCTATTCACAAATACATAATATTCAAAATTATATTATACTTATGTAGTTACGTGTAATTTAATCGTTATCAGTTATTATATATAGTTATATATAGTATTCCTAATCAGGAAGTATAAAATGAAAATTTGAAGAAAAAAATCATAGCAGTATGTTGTATGTACTCGTATATACGAGTATATACTTACTATTTTACTAATAGTTACTAAATTATGTGAATATACGAGTAATGTGTACATTATAATAATATGTAAGTTATAGATATATTATACTATATTATTGTAATAGTAATATTATCTTATTTTACACGTTTATGCTATTATAATGTTGAATTATATTTATAATTATAGACGACTCGCGCAACAATATTTTATAACATAACATTTTCCTCGTGTTGTTATATAATATTATATTTTTGCTTCTTTTTGGAATCGGTCATCGCATAATTTTAACGAATTTTACATTCAACTTGTAAATTACACCTATAAATTATATTATAATCTTATATTTAATACGCTAGGTTTAGTATATATTTTGTACCAGTAGAAATAAAGTATATTATTATAATATTACGATATAATAATATAATGGCGTTTATTGTTTATTGCCTTATTGGTAATAAAATTCTATATATTATTATAATGTATTATCAATATACGCGTGACAGTGTGGTTTTACGTGTTGTAAATAAAAAAAAATGTGCTGCGTTATCCGGTAGCGCGTCCCAGGATTTCGTCGAAGAGGGATTTTAAAAATAATGAACCTATTGGATTATGATTATACAATTCTAAGTCTATACAATGTGTTTAGTATTACTGGTTCTCGTTTATATACCCGTAGCTTTCGTATATATTATACCTATACATCTATGTATGAGTATATTAAAATGGTGATATAAATTATGAAACCCTGTAATTGCCATTTTATGCGGAGATGACGATTTTCATTTTAGCCACCCGTTTAAACAAAACCGTCAGATGAAAAATGATTTGATTCAGAAAACAAATGTATTGTAACATGTTTTTCGTTATTTGTTTGAATCTCCTAGTCAATTTATTTGCTCGGCTTCTGTATAATATATTCAAATTACGTAGGTATTACCGAATATAATATTAAACTAATCTTACCGAAAAAAAAAAAATGTTTGTTTAGATATTATACTCGTATTTTATGAGTTTTGTTGGTTAAAAACGCGCGCGGTTATATATGCGTTGTAATGTATAATATTTATTATTATTAAGTGGTTGGAACTCTCTACACGCGGTCGTGTGACGATGATAATAACTTAAAACTAATTCCATCTCTTTTTCTTTTTCTCGTCCCCTCGTATGATATTATAATAATACTATGTAATGTATACTGCCGCGAGATTACGCGCTCGGATTTATTATCATTTGCCGTCGTCGTTTTTATTACAAACACGACTCCGGTTCATATACGACGGACGTTTTCAGCGCGACACACGAAAATATAATATAATAATAATAATGTGTGATTACTGATTATATTATCATTATTTTTTTTTATTATTATTAAACGGGCCGAGTTAAAAGCGCATCGTTGAACGATGACATCGCGACAGACTTGCGCGGGTCAAAGGGATGATGCCCGGTGGTATAATTATATCGTCGGTCTGAAACGAGAGTGCTCGACCAACCCATTAGAAAAATATTATATTATAATTTATATTATTATAAAATATAAATATACGAGTCGGTGTAAAGTAATTTGTTCGTTAAGATTAATGTCTTCGTACGGATAGAGATATGTGTATTATATTATTATTATAATAGTGTAGGTACAATATACACGTGTATTTAATATTACGAGTACATCTCGTTATGACTTCATTTAAATTCGACCATAAATCAGTCGTATGCGTACAAGCATATTAATAATGTAATTGTACGTATACATCGTATTATTATTATTATTATTATTATTATACCAAGTGGAATTTATACAAACAACGTTTTACTTATACTTGAATAAATCACATTATACGAACGGGGGAGGAGGAAAAAAATATGTTCGAAATTATAAATTTTTTTTCGTAATATTATATTATTTTTATCAAAATTTCATGTAAAAAATATTAAAATTTAACTAATTCTTAACTTTTATTTTTTATTTTTATTTTTTTTTATAGCATTAAAGTCTAAATCACTCCGTGTAACACAATATAGTATAGTTGGTATCTAGCTATACAAAACATAATATTATAATATACAATGTGTTATTATTGTTATTAAAATAATATATGTAATATCTCGTATTATATTACCAGTATATTCAAATTATAATAATATTGTATACGGCCGAAGTCCGAGTGGTTTTTAAATAATTAGTTATTTGATTTAGATACCACTCTGTTGCAGAATGTCAAATAACGAGTTCTCAATGATTTATCATAATAATAATGTACACGTATTACGTATAATTTATATTATCATTATAAGTTATAAGTTATAACATATTCCCCGTTTACGAACAAAATATCATAAACATTAGTGTTTATTGTTATAATCGAGGTTATTATTTTATTTTTTTGATTTTATAATTTTGGGTAGTTATAAATTTACGAGTAGAGTATAATATTATGTACATCTCATGTTCAATATTATGACGACTGTGCATAATTTATATAAATAAAATTATATACTTGGAAGCGCAATTACATTGTGTTAAATAATTATACGTTTTATTTAAATTTCGTTTTTTTTTTTTGCATATATTTTTTTACATTTTTTCATTTAAACCATAAAATTTAGTAGGTTTATATTTAATTTTTATATTACTCATTACTGCATATTTTTTTAACAATTAGTTAAATTTAAACATAAAATAATCCATTGGTATTCGATAATATGTGACAATTGACATTTCATTATCGAACAATAATTTGTAACACGAGTTATATGATATGTACTATGAATATACAAAAAAAAAAAAAATATCATGTATTAACATGCAGATTAAGTATGAGTAGGATTAAATTGTATTATGAACTAAGAGAACATAAGTAATTTATAGGTAATGTCAAGTAATAATATTATTATAACAATTTACCAAAATTATATTTATTAATACATAATATTATGGACATTTCGACAATACGAATAATTATTCATATTAATTTACGTATATTATAATGCATATTATAAAGAACACAATAATGTACTATATAATTTAGAAAAAAAAATACCAGGTAATATTAATATATAATTAAATGCATAATATATTATTTTACTAAATAAAATATTATGATTTTTATTATTATTATACGTTGGTAATTATTAGTAATTGTATAATATATTATAAGTTTTAATTAGTAATAATGTAATAAATGATAATAATATATTGAATGTAAAATTCTATTACAGAATTTTTTTTACTTACAATTATTAGTTATATCCATTTAGGTAACTGGTAACATATCAAAGAAGTAATAACTGTAATTTTAATATTTTTCAAGTTTAATTCAGTTGGCCGAACCTAACGAAACTTAATAGTTCTACTCTATTCATTATTGATAAATATTTCATTTCATATTTTATATTTTATATTTTAATATCATAGATGTGATGATATTACTATAATAGACGAAAAGCAGTTTGTCATTTATGACAGATTAAGGATCAAAGTAATCATTATACCTTTCTCAAAATAATGACAAGCGCCTTTTTGTGAGGTCAATTTTTTTATATTAACAATAATATCTAAGTAGTATAAAAATATTAAATAATGATTTACGAATTACGATTAATCGTTTAGTAAATTATCTGAATCTATTTTGGGAGTGCATATATTATATTATACACAATACACATATAATATAGTTAAGTAATAATACATATTATAATAGTAGCTATTATTGTAGCATATGTATTATTTATAGCATTATTGATATATTCTAATTTTCTAATGTGATTTTTAAAACTTAAAAATATAAATATTTGGGAAATAAAACTGATTTTTTTTTAGATACTTGTCTATTTCTAGAACATATAAAATATCTATTATAATTTTATCTAATTATTAGATTTTTATTATCTGCTTTATTAATATTGCTATACTGTGACGTTTGATTTTTAAGTTTCGATCTATGTTTTTATTAGTTTAAAGTAAAAATTTACATTATCATAATATATATAAATAAACTTTTTTAATATTCCTCAGAAATGCTATAAATATATCAAGGTTCGTCTTTGCAACAATAATGGTCGAGATGGGATTGAAGTAGGTTTTTAGTTGTACTTTTCATTGTTTTCATGATCTTTGTCTTTGCATTTAGCCATGATCTCTCTACGCTTTGTGTATGAACCCCCGTCGAAGGATCAACGTAGTTTTGCTGATGGTTGACCGTTTTATTTTTTATTTTATTTTATTCACTTTCACATGTAAACATTTATAAGCCGCCCATTTATCAGAGTGAATAACAGAGCCAGCTTCACATTCTCGCTGTATAATTGGAAGTAATGTATTTTTGTCTTTTCGAAGTACATAAAAATATTGGCAGACAGAACCTTTTTTAGACCAAATATCCAAGGTCCATCTAATCTTTGTCCATGGTTTTTATTATTCTGGACTTCAACGTCACTATCTTCCGATGAAGGGGGTTGATCACCATTGAGTAACCAACCTTGATTATATTTTCTCTTTCCGGCAAATCTAGCCTCGTCAATCTGTATTGGATCAATCTCAGTTCCCACCATCTTTGGCCGTTTGTGAACAACATTTGAACATACTCACGACACATATTAAACCAATTAGTTGGAAACTAATGGAATTAGTTAGAACTCTTCCTGTTAAAGTGGCTGTTGTTGTCAAAGAAATATCTGATACGAAAAAAAAACTTATTCTAAAATTTCGGTAAGTTTGAGATTTATATTAGACCTATTGTTCAAGTCCTCGTAATGAAAACATTTGTTGCCCCGTTGTATACGTGTGGTCTGATATCCTTTTTTTTTTTTGCACCGAAGAACAGGACGAAAGTCACCTCGATCTCGTTTTCTAGCGTTAACCATTTCAGAACCACATTTATGACATGGCAATGTTTCTTCGACAGTGTCTAATAAACTGTGCTCCGTTAAAAATGCAGTGGCATCCTCTTCACTCTTTGCGACAGTCAAATAAAAATCTTTTAATTTCATATTGCACACGATATTATACAAACCGGACACAAATATAACGCAGTACAACACAATCTCGACGACCAATACGTAACTAACAAACTTATTAAATTCGTTATAATGTCGGACAGTAATTGTAGGTAGGTACCTATTATCTTTTAATAACAATAAACATTGCTGGAAAATACAAGATATGACATATACTTATCAGAACATTTTATCTGACCAATTAGTGAGTGTACATGTTTATAATGCAGTTTATCTATATTTTTTTCCACTACGACATGCGGTTTACATTTATGATGGTAGACCGCATGCATTTATATAGTCCGCATGCATTTATATAGTCCGCATATGAGAGTAGCACCGAGATTTTTAAGATATTTAATAAAGTGTTTAAAAAGAAAATTATTCGCGGTAATAAATAAAAATAAATTGCACCTATTATAGGTAGGACAATTTATTTAACATAAAGTAATGAAAATATAATTATTCTGGTGTATATTATAATTGGTATGTCTAAATGACTGTTATAAACGTATTTGTCTCACTCATTAGACTTAAACATGATATTACTCGTAATAAACTATATAATATTAATGTTACAGTTTGAAATCGTATCGTAATGTAGAATCTCGTCGCCGGACAGACATAATAAATAACACGTGTGTTTTATTCACGCGTGTTTGATGTTCAAACAATATTTATTCGTTATTATGCGACGTTAAGAAACACGTATAATATAATATTATGCGTATAATAGTCGAAATTCTAAAATTTTTATTCAGTCTTACCGCGAATATTTAAACGAAAAAATGAAATAAAACGAGGACGGCTAACGGACAAAGATCGGGTACCTTCTGGAGCATATTATAATGGAATCGTATGTATTACACAAGACACAATACAATACATATTATTTATAAGTAAGCGATTGCCGAATTTCCTAATGTCGCAGACTCGCAGCTGTGACATCCATGGACCCGGGAGGCGTATTAACAAAGCCTCTATAGCCCCAGAGCTGTGCTTAAATACTCTGATTTCATTGGACTATTTGAATTGCGCGCAACGTCCGGAATCACGCGCGGGTGACGTCCATTACGATAATAATAATAATAGTAATAATATGAGGTCGGGAAATCGTAAATTTCTTGATTCTTGACACTTGATTTTTATTCGAAAATCCAACACGTGTAAATTTGGTGTACGTAGGCGCATATACGTGGAAAACGATCCCCGAAGGCATTTCAAGGTCTCCACCCGCAATATTATATTGTTCGATATTATGATATAAAATAATAATATATTGTGTTCGATCCCATATAGGTATATATTATAATATAATGTGACAAATTGTACGGATAAAATAACGCGCGTGTCCGATTTTCAATGTACGGAAGATATAATATTATAATATATACGTATATAGACAGTCCGCGGAGACCGCGCACGGTATACACAATACATAAAGGTAATATTTTATACCTAGGTATATTATAAATACGCATATTATAAACACACACTGCACCACGGGGATAGAAGTCCCTGCAATCAGTTTATTATAATATGTATTAATATATAATATATATACGGCAATAATAATTTTATATAATATAATATACGGCCGAGTTTAACGTTATTACGCCGTTTACAATAATAATATTATTATTGTTATATCGTTTTACGATATATAATACAGAGCGATCGGAATATCTCGTGTTGCGTTTTTGGCGTATTGTATCCAAGTACAATAATAATATAACCGTTCGTATTTCCCACTAAACGCCAACGTCCTGTATAATATTTTATTGCACCGGGTACCGCGGTTTTATACCGCGCGTGGTATATTATTATTCATTACAAAAAAATTCCGAAAACCCTGCGGGGCACTATTTAGTCGATCCGAGCAGATTCGCACAATTCTACATAAAATCGATGACGACAATAATAATAATATAGTCTCCGCGTCGTTTATACACATTATATTATAATGTACTAAAAGGTTATACTTTTATGGTCACTGCCATCGGATAATTTATCGGTAAACCGCGGGCGCTAAATCCGCGGATGCTCGACATCGCGTATTATTTGATATCGTATTGTTTGGATGACGGGCATTGTGAAAACGTCGCATTATTATATAAATTATATAATAAATGAAATCTGGTTCAAAGAGTGTGACGTTGCCGTGGAAAAATTTTCAAAAAAATTATGAGATTTTTACAAGAACATTCATGTATATAATATACGTAATATAATAATTTTACATTATACGTTTGAATTCAATTTTTTGTATTTCGACTAGTCATTGTTGTGAAAACTGGACAATATTAAAAATGCCCATACAATTTTATGTTGAAATTAAAAATCAATCGATATAATGCAATGACTATTAATTATTTTATTCAATATGATTATAATATTATCGTTGGACGATTCATTTTCATCATTTGCAGATGAAATCGCGATTACAATTTGTTCCGTTAAACACACTCGTTAACGATTTATATTATTATTTTATTTCTTACAAACAAGGCTAGATAGTATAAGGCTATAAAAATTTTTAACTCGTTACTTCACGGTTTTAATATAGTGTAAAACGCCGTTACGTACGGTACGATATTTCTTTTTTTTTTTTTTTTTTTTTTTTACGCAATATTCAATTGTAAAAATATCATCATATTATTAAAATAATCATTGAATAATACTAAGCAATAACGAGGATAAACCGAAATCATTCATTAAAAAAAAAAAAAAAATCGCGTCGTATAACATATATGTTATCATTTGATTTTAGATTTTCTGCTTTTGTAAAGTCGACTTTAACGTTTCGTTGAAATCTATTTTTATTTGTACACTCGCTTCACAGTTTTTCACTAAATCCGTAATTTCAAAATCTGGTCGTGTATATTGTATTATACATGTTATAATAATTAATTATTATTATACTGTTAACCAGTAGTTCTATTCTAGTGCTGGATTAGCTTATATAGACTGAATGTCTGAACGCGTATTATAGACCGCAAACATATTATAGTGTTAAATTTTCTTCTATACGTTTTCAGATTTAGTCATGTCCAAAATGATCCAAAATTGTATAGAGAACATCGAAATATATTATTAATGTTAACACTACGTTTGAACACGTTTCCAAGGATTATCTTTTGTTAATAGTCAAATATAAATATGTTAATTGGACTCTTTATTTAAGTCGTCGTAAACTTTGAAATCGTTTACATAATATAGGTATAACTTTAAAATTTCCCTATAGGTACATTTGTTTTTATTTGTAGAATAATTCAAAAATGGTCATTTTGAGTTTGTAATTCCAAAAATTTATACAATATAACACTAAACTATTCAAGATAAATATTTTTTCAAATGCCATGATGTAATTAGACAACATGTAATTATAACATTCCATTTTCTACCACTATTTTATACGAAGATTATTTAAATTGTATATAGTGTCTACCGAAAGATTTTTTAAGATTATTTAATAATTAACGAATACATAAAATATGTGAACACAATATTTATTTTCTAGTCATAATAAAAATTAATTTTTAAAATAATTGAGCTACAGCAATTTTTTTTTATAAATTTATCAATGTTATATAAGGATTGGGGAATAAAAGTTAATGCGTAATATTTTCAAACAAAAATCATATTACACTTTTGTATACGTTTAAATTATAATAAAAATCATACGAATAAATACAAAATACTATTGAGGATTGATTGTGATTGTGTGATTGATTAGCAAATTATTGAAACATTAATTCACTATTGTCGTTTGAATATCTGTTGTTAATATACAACAGTTTATTAATTGATCATGAATAACGATTAGAATAACGAATTCATACAATAATAATAGTAGAATAATAAATTATTATTATTTTGATAGCAGCAAATATTACAGCAATATATTATAAGGCATATTCTAATATGACAATATGCATTATTTTACAATAAATTATAACAATTTAAAATGTCGAATATTCATAAAAATGTTATTTCAATTAAGACGTATTAGCACAACAATTACAACGTTATTATAATGATTATAATAATATAAAGATAAGTAATAAGCCGTTATTATGCAAATTTGTATTTTATTTGTTATAATTATATTATACATATTTATCGCAATTATATTATTTGGCAGATAACACAATACTATTATATGTAATTCATTATAATAATTATAAAACGTTTAAGTCGTTCTTAGAAAGAATAAATAATTTATTATTATAAAATAATTGATTTTTAATTTTTAACACATTTAATAATTTTGAACGTAACTGTATATGTATATTAATTTAGTCATGTATAAATGAGTTTATTCGCACGAGTCATATATAGTTTATAGTTACATAGATGATTTTTATTACACCGCGATAATTCATTCAAAAGCCAAAATTATATATTATATTATAATAAAAATAATAGATATTTATAAGAAAAATATTATACTCGTATATACCGGATTATACGTATAATAATTTATAATATTAAAAATTATTTAATCGTGCGATGCCTTTATAATAATTATTATATTATAATTGATTATCATACATAAATTTATATTTTGTATGATTAGTCATTATATTATTATGTAATTACTTATTATAAGTATGTAAACATATAAATATAACAATGTTATAAAACATATTTTATTGTTAATTAAATAATATCGTGATAATATTATATGCCATAATAGATAATAGAAAATTGGTATTGAATGTTATTTAAGATTATTAATAAGAATAATTAGACATCAATAAGTTATTTTATATTATATTACGGTCATCCCAACGTTGAATCATTAATTATTATAATATATGATGGTTATTTTAAATTTTAAATCCAATGAAAATATAACAAAAAATAAATATATTTCGCTGCCCATACACATTATAATAATAATATAATGCACATGCATTTATATATAAAAAAAAAAAAACACCTTTATTCAACCGTCAACAGCTGGAAAAAATGCGCGTGTGAATCATTTTTTTTCTGTGTCTCATTCGTTTATTCTAAACATCTGAGAAAGATATTATTATCGTGTACAGTACAGCTTCCTTTCGTTGCATTTTTACATTTGAATTTAATCTGATGGTTTACTATATGACTATACATAATACATATATATATATATATATATATTACCGTTAGAGTATGAAATGGTATATTATTTCATGAAATACTTTATAGGTACATTATAATACAATAACCAAATTAAAACGATAAACCGTATAATTTATATAATTTAACCAGTTATTCAATGAATTCCCCCCGATATTGTTTATAATAGCTAATACGAGTACATCGTGTACGTTGGAAATTATTATTATATAAAACGATTTATTGCTGTATATGCATATCGAACTAATTTGTGTCCCTCGAATCGATCGGTGGACATTTCCTTTATTCATAACAATATTATTATGAGTGGTAACGTGGTATGAACCAGAGTAGTGTGATGATAAAAATGATTTAAAATTAAAAATCGAAATTCGCACATTTTTGCAGACAGTTTAGTGCGTGCCAATAACATTTCGATTAAATAATAATAATATTACGTCTATAAAATAGTGATATATATATATATAAATCTAACGCAAAATAAAATAATAATATATTATAATACGCTTTGTTTTTTTTATTTTTTTTTTTTTTTTATAGTGTCTACTGGAAACACGCGTACGGTATTATAGACTGGTATTTATTAAGTTATCAATCAATCTATATATTAAAAAACGATTATTGTTGCGCGACAAACGGTCATTTGGTCAGATCGAAATAGGCGTTAAACGGGCGTTTATCCGTCACATTATTAAAAATACCGATAATTTCTCACGTTACATCGCGCGTAAATTTAAATTTTATTTATTATTATATTGTATATTTACTATATTATATAGGTTAGACTCGCGTTCCTATAATACTTTCGTGTATAAATCTATCGCGACCCGTTCGCGTCGCACGCCGAACGACTATATTATAAATGTATAATTATTATCATCATCATCGTCATCCGAAGCCCGATATATTAGCATAAAAGATTTACGATCGAAGACCAAGGCGTGATATCATATCGCAGAAGAACGAAGAAAAAAATCCAAAAACACGTCTAGTCGAATGTAATGTAAATCATTCGTTTCGGAAACGCGGTTCATTAGTATTCTCTCAGACGTCTGTGCGGCACCATAATACGTATATTATTATAATGTATTGTATAATAATAATAAAAATAATAATAATAATAATAATAATAATAATAATTTAATATATAACGTCGTGGCGGTGTCGAAATGTGTGCGTGTGTGTTTCTAAGTTTAAGCGACTACCCGCCTATAATACGAGTATATACGTATTATAATAATAATATTACATCAACAATTCACTTTCGTGCGTGCGTTATTGCGTTTAAATTTAAACTAAAAGCGACCCGAGTATATGCGAACACTCGGCCTAAACGTATATTTTATGGTATAAGACGTCCAACTATACCGCGGTTGAAAATATACGGACTCGTGTATAGATAAAACCCAAACCGACATGATATTATAATATTATTATTATTCGAATACAAGATCGAAATTTCACGTTACAAAAACGATTCGAAACGACATTGAAAATTATATCGTACATACGTAATTCGGACAGTTTTTTGTAACACGAAGTCCTGCTGACCGCTTTGTATATATTATTTCCGTTTTGACTTTCGTGTAAGTCCGTATATTATGCTGTGTATTATCATTTGTTGTATACGCTTCAAGTTAATATTTCTTTTTTTTCTTACGTTATTATATAGGTAGTATAAAAACGTCGTTGTTGCTCCAGGAAGATGAAATTTGTTTTGCGAGTGAAAAATAACGTTCCATTTTAAAAATGTTTTTTTTCCAACCACGGCGTATTCGCGTAAATTGCATCATATAATACGTTCTTCTCGCCATTTGCCGCTTGTTATACCGAGAAAATCGGCGTACAACGAGATTTCGATTGCACCCTGTAAATAACGTATAATATATAGGGTACATTATTAACGTTTAGTCTCGCGCGTCCGTCCCCGCGGACAATGTCCGCGTCAGATATTATATTATATAATGTGATGCAACACCCCATCGACAGCATCACGACCCTCCATATAAGTTTTGCGTCTCTCTTTTCATATTTCAATATTATATATGACAAGAATCAAGAAAAATTCCTTCTGTTCACCTTGCGAAATTCCCAAAAGATAAAATGTGCCTTTTTTCTTCTTTTCTGTACATAATGAGTATATTATACACGTATTGTAATAATACTTGTATATTATACACGTGCGTGAGTAACCGCGGAGTACATACTATATATAACCACAATGACCAAAAAACGATACCATTACCACCACCTATATGTATAGGTAAAATAATATTATAATGTATTCTTGCTACGACCTATAACGGCTGTCAAGCGCATATCCCTATGGCTGCTACTTGTGAGGTCCCCCGCATCGGTTATTATTATTAAATACTATTTATCTCGTTACCGAGAGGACCTTCTTCGATCTGGGTTTTCTGTATATTATTCAGTATATTCGCCGTCGGGGAAATAATATTGTAAAAACGCGCACACGTCCGTCTTATTATCAAAACTCTTTCATATGAGTATTATATATATATATATATATATATATATATTATTATTATTATTATTATTATTTTTAAGTTTTAAAACATCAACGGAAGAAAATCATTGTAACTCTCTCGGCATGTCACATTTATGATGAATATTAAATATCTATATTTTCTATTAACAATTACTATTACTACCAGTCCGGTTACCAAATAGTCCTTTTAAACGTTCGTTACATAAATTATAAATCTTAGATTATAGGTACGTATTACATAGTTCAACGCATCGGTCTGCGCATATTGGAATTATTAAAATGTGGCACCAAGAAATATAATACTCGTAATAGTTAATTGTAGGTATATAATGAATTATTCACAGGTGTATCAATAATTAAACGACAAATTGAAAAAAATTATACATAAATACATCATATGGCATATCATTTGTTATAGAGGATATATATATATATAGTATGTCTAAAAATTCATTAAAGTGACGAAAAATGCAATTTTTATTTCATTCTAAATTGTATAGATAATTTTTTAAATTAGTTCATAATAATTTAAATAGGTATCCAATATTTTAATATTTTAATGTTTTAGGTTGTTTTTTTATACAAATATAAGTCTACATAAATGTAAATAATAAAATAAATACTATAAGTAGGTGGTTATTTTTTTTAAAAAAAAATTCTTAATTTGTAATAACTGTTAAAAACCCTAGTTTTTTATGATTGCCGAAATAAATTTAGTTTTATCTTCTATTAGAATAGGTATTTAGAGATTATTAATTAATCACTAAAAATATTTTAAGACATTTTTATGTATTATATATTATAATAAAACTCGCTCACGCGAGCAAAAGGAATTTTATATGATTTATGAACATGCTATATGATATTAGTCAATTAAAAAACCTATGCTATTCCTGCCGTTAAAATCACCGATTTATAGGCGACAACAATTTTATATGTATAATATGTATACGACCGTGATTCGCTTTTTTTATAATATTATGTACCACGGTATACCGTTGGTTCTTAAAACATGCAATAGACAGTAAACTTATGTTTATAAATATTGTGATGTTTGTGGGATGTACGTATAAAAAAAATATTATGTTATTTTTAATAAATGGTATCGAGACGTTGCGTTTTTTTTATTTTATTTTTTTTTTTTTATACCGAGATAGAAATATCGTACCAAATCGATAGATTCGGCGTTTAACCTTGAAATTTTAAATTTAATTTCCGCAGTGTATAATCATGAAAATATAATAATTATAGGTACTGAATATGCGTAGGTAGATGACTAATAATAATATATATTATACCTATTTGTTAATTATTATTATTGGTATAAAAGTATACATGATAACACTGTCTACATGTATCTAAACTGTTGTTTACTTTTTAAATGAATTTTCAGTTTTAAATTTTATACAAGTATATTGTTACGGTATGCCAACATATTAATATAAAATAGATGCACGATGGATATCCGAATAGTAAGTTATCGATGACGTTTTGGTTTTTTTTTTTTTTATATCATATTTTGTTCATAACGGGAATGTTATAATAATATTACTCGTTTAGTCGTTTATTTATATTGGCAATTCATATCGAACATAATATTTAATTCTAATATGATTTCTGTCCGATATCAGTCCGAGGCTGTGGTTATCACGAGTAAAATAAACACCATATGTTTTATTATAGATTTATAACGTTATGCTATATGCGATTATTCGTATATTGGTTTGACTTCACACGGGACCGGATTTGATTCGTGTCCATTAGTAGGTTAGATATTTTATACACGTGTTCTAACAGACTATATAGAAGACGAGACGGTATGAAACATATTACGACGTAGAGTAATAAATTTACAGCAAAGTGTATTTAAATCTTCGTTTTATAGTAATTTACTAAATTATTAACCCCAAAAACACAATAATTCGATTTTATTTGTTTTTTCATATAATATCCTATAATAATATTTTCTACTCCAAAAGGTTAATATTAATGTCTCTATTGAAATATAACGTTACACTAATATTATTTTATGCTTAAAAAAGAAAACGCTAGTATTCATCGTGATATGATTCTCTTTTCTCTTTTATTATTTTGATGATTAATTGAAATTAAAATTCGTGCAAATGATCGGTAAATTATCAAATTAGTAATATTTTGATAAAAAAATGTTATCGATACACGGATAAAATTTAACCGATTACATAATATTAGAATATCACAGAATTTTTGATAGCGATTGCACAAAACCACTGGAATTGAAATATTGACATTTTAGAATATACTCGTATTAAAAAAGAGAAAATTTAAAGATGGCGAATTAAAAAATCAGTAAAATATTCGGTGGAATTAAGTAGGGAAAAAATTACTTACGACGGTGTTTTTTGAAGCTTCATTCGTCCATATAAATAATATATGCGTACGATACTTATTACGTATAATGGGGAATTGAATTCTCCGCCGTACGTTTACAAGATGCGCGAAACGTCTATATTTAAACCGGTCCGAAAACGACTTTAAATTTATTATTATAATATTTTATAATTCTTATTATAATATTATGGTGTTCTCCGTGAATAATTGCTTGCGTGTAAATAATAAAACAATTTTGAAAAATCGGCGAAACCCATGGAATATTGGCTCTCGAAAAGTATCGATTGAAATTTTTAAAAATTAATAAAAAATTGAAGAAAAAAACCGCACGGCCGTGAAATCGTTTATAAATCAACTTTATCATTATTCATTATTGTATTTCTCGTATACGCACGTTGCAATACGTTAAAATGACGTTTATACGGATAATAATTTACCGCGGCAAATCGTAAAATATTCAAAGTGACAAAAACCGTAATAATTACGCGATGGCCGTCGAATTTTCACACCCTCGAACGATATTCGTCGGAAAACCGGTCTCGTTATTGATTATTTTAATAATATAATGTAAAAAACGCGATTCGGGCGATTGCGTCTCAATGTGTTCAGCGAAACGCGTATAATATGCGACCGATGATCGTGTTTATAATATTATTATTATTATACGATTACGTTTCGGTAGAAATTTCGTGTTACATCACGATTTTTGACGGAAGGGAAGATAAAGCTTCACCTCAAAAGTCCCTCGCGAATACTCGGCTCGTTCTCCTCTGCGGACTCGTAGTATCAATATTTAATTTTTATCATCGATCTTGTATCAGTGTGTCACCGTCCCAACTACTAAAGATTTGATTTGATTTTCCGAATACCGTCATACCAGACGTTGTTTTATTTCGTAAAACGTTTCGTGATAATCATTTTCTATTATAGGAATATTCAAGCGATAAGCACTCTCTTGTAAATTTTTGGAATTCACGAGTTAAGTACTCTTAAACACTAAGTCTCCACAACTAATCGCATCGTTTTTGTAATGATCTTATGCAGTTAAAAACGGTAAAATACAAGGACAAAACTGAAACACAAGACATTATTTTTTCGAACGACGATTCAATTTAAACGTTTATTTTATTATTATATAAGTGTATAGTTTGTAACAGTAAATGATTATGTGCGCGTTAGTTGCTTTGTAGCTTATATATAAATCAATACGATATTGTAAATACGTATTTAAATATATACAAAATATGCGCGTAAATTATCTTTTACTATAAAACAAAACGTGGAAATCGTTTTTTTCTTTTGAAAATCGCAGAAAATATTTAAACAACAAACGAATAAATAACAACAATATTAAAATCAAATCGTCAAGTCGAAATTACTGTGTTTATTTTTAACGTTTAACAGTCAGTACCGTTAAAAATGTATTAAACTACTGTGCTATTCTATAAAATCACGTATACTAAAAATATAATATTGCATCATGTGATATTCGAAATATTATTAATAGTATAATATATGATACAGATTTACAATATTGGTTGAATGTGTTCGTTTAAAACAATATTTTGTTTGAATAGTTAAGAGTTATAAAATGATCGTAAATCTAAAAATGCATTTCGTCGTCGTAGACTTGTGTAATATACGCTTTAGCATTTATTGATATCCATTTATCATTAAATGTTTATTATTATCATTTCGTTAAACAATCAAGACCGGAAGCTATTCGCTTAAACGCTGTTCGTGATGACTTTTAAAATCCAAATAAACTTCTAACACACGCGCGATATTATTTTATATAAACATATAATTAATACATTGTAAAGATTCTTGTTCCTTTTATATATTTTTTTTATGGTCCGTGTAAATGTTTAATTGAATGGTGTTGTTTGAATTCAATGGTGTTGTTAAATGAAATCAATTTATTAGATATTATTATCATTGCATTTTAAAATCAAAACCATATTCAATATAAGATTGTATTTGGGCGATTATAGCTATAAATGTATAATATAGCTTGCCAAATACATTTTATCAAAGAAAAATATTAATACTTAAGAAATTGACTTTCAAATATTTCTTTAATATTTAGGAAATCGTTATGTTTATTTACCTATATTGATTGATGGTAATACGGTATAAAGGCGTTATATGGACGCAATAATAATAAGTATTATTGCATTCATTCATTTTATTCATTAAAGATAATTCTATAGAATTCTAGATAATTTTTTTATCATATGGTAATGTTATAGAATTATTAGAAAAAATGAAAATCATACAAAATATACATAATGAGGTTAATTATAATAATCTATATATTATTATCTTTTAATAGAATGTCCGTGATAAGTTTTTATAACTAAATGTAATTTTAAATTTTATAAAAAAATATAACAATATAAAACGGATATTTAAGGATTAAATAAGAAACAAAATTTAATAATTATAAATTTATTATATTAATAATATTATTATTGAACAACAAAATACCTATAGGTAATACAATGGGGAAAACATCAAACACAAGAGTAGTTTGCAAAAATTATGCGTTAAAAGTTCTAAAAAATACAAGAAGATATAATTTTTTTTTTAAGATTATTAGGTACCTACTTGAATTTATTTAATTATATGAATATTTTAAGTAAGTTTATATAAATATTATTTACAAATAATTAATATAAGATTTCCACTCCAAAATCAAGTAGTATATAGTATTATTAATATACCTCCTAATCGATATATATAATACACCGTACACATGAAAAGAATAACAAGTGTATAAATTTGATCTATATTTTGTTTTCAACTTTTCAAGTATAGGTTATATTATATAATCTTAATTTTTTTTTATCATATCAAAATATATTATGTTTATAATAACGCTGAGTTTTTAATATATTTCTAAATGACCTAAAAACTTATCATTAAACTATAATATTGAATTATTAAGAATTTTATTTATATTATTTTATAAATTAGGCACCTACAATTTATTTATTTAATTTGAATAATTTAATGGAATGTTAAACTACTTAGTTTTATATCAGTTTTTTATAATAATTATAATATTAATAATAATAATAATAATAATAATAATAAT